>JAMKQA010013037.1:0-16071 GCA_024699735.1 Posidonia australis
ATATTTGCTGGAACGGTCTGTCGCTCTTGATGCCGGTATATTTTTGAATTCATGCTAAGACACTTTAAATCTTTTTCACGTTATAATATTTATGAAAATAAGCACAATTGAATAATCATCAAAATTAATGTAATATTTCTAACAGTCCTGGACAGCCTCAACCACATCCTGCTCCACAAAATCCCAGCAAGCAGTGAAAAAAGCCACAGAGAAGCCATCAGGGCCAGGAGCACTATCAGGATCCATGGAGAAGATGGTCTTCCTGATCTCCACACAGGAGGGAGGAGAAGAGAGAAGCGCATTATCCTCAGGGTTCACAGCATTGGGAATAACATCCAGATGAGCAGGATCCAGAGTGCATCCCTCCTCATGTAGAAGATCCATGACGAAAGCCCGTCCCTTCTCCAGCAACTGGGGCCTGTCGTTGTTACAATTATCCAGAAGATGGAAGAAGGAGTTGTTTCTGCACCTATCTTGGAGAATGGAGTGGAAGTATTTAGAATTCTGATCACCAGCCATTAACCACTTTACTCTAGATTTCTGCCTGAAAAAAGTTTCCAATTGCCTATCAGTCTCCATGAAGGCCTGTCTAGTGGATCTGAGGTCCTCCCAGACACTGTCATCCCATTGATCCTGCAGATAGCCTTTGAGGGAGGATAAATGGGTAAGTAGGTGGTCGTGCTTCAGGGAGACATTCCCAAAGACTACCTTGTTCCACCCAATCAAAGCCTGTTTAAGCCCCTTGAGCTTCAAACTCAGATTAAGTAAGGGGCAGACAGCAGCCCTGTGGTTCCAAATGTCCATCACAAAAGCGTTAAATTCAGGGTGGCCTAGCCACATGGACTGGAATTTGAATGGGCAGGACCCGCCAGATCAAGAGGCTTGAGGGGAGATAAGCATGGGGGCATGATCAAAGTAAACTCTATCCAGGTAGGCAACAGAGGGGGAGGCAGAGCCCAACCATTCGGCATTCCCAAGCACCCTGTCCAAGCGTTTGTATATCTTGCTGGAACCTTGCTGGTTGTTGCACCAAGAGAAAGTGTTGCCAGAGTGGAGAGGTTCCCCCAGGCCCACGAATTGGATGAAGTCACAGAAATCATCCGAGCTGGGAAAATCAAATTCTCTCCCGCCAATGAGCTCTGTGGAAGAGGTTGCACAGTTCCAGTCACCACCAAGGAGCCAAGGGGTAGACGTGGCTGCCCCCAGGTTCAGAAGGTTAACCCACAGGTCCCGCCTTCTGTATCTATCACACGCAGCATAGACACAGGTGAACTGCAAAGAGGGTCCAGGGGAGGAGAGAATGGAGAAAGAAGAGGCTTGGTCCGACTCCTCAATAAGAGAAAGGGATAACGGATTAAGCCAGAGTACCCAGATCTTAGAACCAGAGATGGAATTAACCCAGAAGTGGTCCATCCGGAGCTGGCTACAGATCCTAGGAGCCTTCTCTTCCCCAACCATGGGTTCCAGAAGAGCAACCAGCTGCACTTTATGCTTCCGAATAAGGCTATTCAGATGTGCCAGAGTAGAAGAGTTTCCAATCCCCCTGCAATTCCAAATGAGTGTTCTAAACATAACTCTCATTGTCGGATTGGTGGGATTGACTGAGGAACTTAGCCAGAGTTCTCGTCTTGCTCCTCAGGTTGTATCTTCGGGTCCGGGACTTAGAAGAGCTGGACCTGCATTCCTAGCGTTTGCTCCCATCATCCAGAACTGATTCCAGGATCCTAGACCTGGAGTCCGAACCCAGGATCACCACATCATCCAGCGCCTCCTCCGAGTGATCATCACTCCCAGGAATCCAGGAAGGATCCCTGGACCCCTCAGGACCATCCAAGGGAAGCCCAGGATGCTCCAAAGAACAAGCAGGGAGGACCCCAGATTTGTTAAGTTCAATTAAAGCTGGGTCAGAGTAGTGCCGAGAGGGGGGATGGTCCTCCACCAGCAGCTCCCTGAAATCAAGCTTCATCTGGGCAGCAATAGCAATCAGGGTAGGGCAGGCCTCCGTGATTTCTGCAATAGAGTACTTGGCATCCCTCAACATCTTAATATCGTCTTTGATGCTCCTGCGCGAGCCGAACAGGTGATCACAATCAGAGGAGACGGGCTGGAGAACTTGAGCCAGAGGGAGACTATCTTCATTGCTGGACGTGCAGAACTGGTTCTCTAAGTTGTCCAATCCAGGAACTGGGTTGGAAGAAGGGGAGAGCACTTCAATTGCCTGACTGGGATTCGCAGCTACACCAACAATACCACAGGCCACCTTGTCTTCCTTGGCAACCAACACTTGAGATAACCTAGGGCACGAGGCATCCCCACTGGGAGGAAGATTCTGTAAGGAGTACACCTTCATCTCCTTAGACCAGAGTTGGGGAGGTGCACAGGCAGAGGTAGAAGGAGCTAGGGGGCACAATCCACCAGCCGTGGGGGAAAGCTCCTTCGATGAAGATCCCTGCTTAATGGGGGCTGGAGAAAGGTTGAGGGGGGAAATGGGATGCTGTCGCCGGAGCTTGAATTAGATTTAGGATTTTCAATTAGGTTTAGGTTAATTTTTGGGTTTTGAATTACTTTTAGGGTTTTGGAATAAGTTTTAGCTTGGTCTAGGGTTTTAGACTAGGTCTCGGTTTAGAGTCCAATTACAAGCATATGGGGTGTCTACATCTATGAGTGGCGACAAGACTAGTCGCCACTATGAGTGGCGACAAGTTTTTCAAGCACTTGTTTAGTAGGCGACTATAATCCTAAGGCTTCTCTCTTATACAATTTGTCATCTTGAGCCCTAATATGACATATGGGACATTTATAAACATTACCTTGATTTTTTCCATAATTATTACCATTCTATGATTTTCTAACATTTAAATATCTATGCATATCATATAAATCATTAGAAATGCCAAATAATTCCATAAAATTGTTGAAATTTGGATGACTTGATAATTAAGATTAATTATCTTTATTTTTACCAAAATGAGCTTTTTATGATAAGTTATCACATTTTTTTGTTATAGCTTATATTTAATTCATGATAATGTTAAAAAGTAAAGATAAAATCCAAAATATCCAAATGATTGCTAATCCATTTTAAATCAAATATATCATTGATTTTAATTGAGATCTCTTTGTAATTATTTGAAATATATTTTCCACATGTGTTAAAGAATCTAAATCAAAGATATAATTGAGATTTCCTTGAAATTAATAGAGATATATTTTTCCATATGTGCTACAAAATATAAATCAAAGATATAATTGAGATTTCTTTGAAATTAATGGAGATATATTTTCCCGACTTGTTAAAAGATCTAAATCAAAGATATAATTGAGATCTCTTTGTAATTATTGGATATATATTTTCCTCCTGTGTTAAAAATCTAAATCAAAGATTTAATTGAGATCTCTTCATAATTATTGTAGGTATTAATTTTAAATTTAAATTGCTAGATTATGGAGACTAAGTATCAAGTGATTTTTCTAGATTTGTGACAAATTATTTTGAGATTTTATATGCAGATCTAATTTTTCTTAATTTAATATCTAGATATTTTCTCTCCTCCTTTTCCCATAAGAGGGGATGCCCAATATTTTATAAATAACCTGTAGGTCTAAACCAGAAGGGGAGGCACTTCAAATCTTAAGAAGCCATCTTTATACTCTAGAAAGGAGAGAGAGAGTTCAAAAAAAGCGAGAGCCATAGTCCCTCCTCTTTGTCCATGCCCCTAGAAGCTTAGATCAACTAGAGATTCAGCCACTTTCAAAGCCAAAGCGTACCTCCAAAGCTTTGTCTGATTGGCCTTTACTTCCTTCATCCACTTCAAAGCGTACGAGGGTGAAAGGGAGAATTTTCTTATTGCATTTTCATTAACATAAATCCATTACATGTTAATAATATAGCCCATGGCATATGCATGCGAGGACAACCTCTTGTCAGTATTTTATTTCATTTATTAATTTTATTCATTGTTCATTTCTATTACTCCTACTGCACTTAAACTAATCTAGATCTCTTGTTTTCTTGTTTGTTTTGAAGGGAAGAATATTACATAAGCACGAGGATGCCGTTAAGTAGCATCCTGCCGCCGATCCAGTGTACCGAGAACCCACATCAATACAACCACCACATTCTTGCAAGGCATCTTGTCAGTCGACAAAGACGAATTAACAAGTGGTGATCACAAAGAGTTATCAAAGTGAGTGGACATCGCGACAACTCTACAATACCCACCCAAAAATCCATCCACAGAAACATGGGCCTAAGATGCATGGATATCTCTCTCGACCTCTCTCTTCAACAGCCAGACGTCCTTGTATCTCACAAGCATGGAACCAGGCCATGAGCTTCAGTGAGCCTTATGGAGGTCGTCTGAGGTGGAGGGAAGCAAGAAAAGTCGATGATGATTGATAAGGATGCAATGCATGAAGGAGATGCAAAGTGCAGTCCCATTTCCATCATTGTCACTGAGCTCCAATGAAGTTCATGACTCGGTCAACCATGGAGAGGGTCGGTAGCATCAGTGAACGTCTAGGGTGACTCAGTGAAGAGAGAGGAATGGAGAGGGACGTTGAGTTGGGCTGCCATTATGCTCATAGGCCATTAGCCTAACACAAGTTGTGTGAACCCATCACCAACGTCAAAAATGCAATGCATGGACGACATAAATATGGCGAATTCAGGTGGGAAACATGCATGGAAACATCGACAAAATAAGGAAAAAAGCAACAAGAAGCAACTAGGCATGCACGATAGGGAAAAAGGCTTACCTATGAGCGTGATGGATTGTCCTTTCTGCGCATGGCTTGTGACAGTGTTCCTTCAGGCATATGGAGCTCAACGGCCATGGAGGCAAACGAAGGAAGTTGAAGTGGTGTTGGAGATGCTCGGATATCGCTATACAATGCTTAGGATGCAAGGGAGTGTGGCTACTTAGGTGGCTGAAGGGTTGGGTTGTGCTTTGGTTGGTTGGAAGTGGTGGTCGAATAATGGGGAAGACTAGGTGATGGCTGGGAATGGTGGTAACGAGAGTTGATGCAATAGGGGTTATGCAGTTGCAAGGGTTGCAATGGAGGAGGTGCTAGTTGTAGTGGAGGTTTGGCTATGATTTTGGGTGGTGGTGGCTAAAAATGGGTGGTTTAGTGGTTGACGATGGAGGTGCCTGGGTGGTGGTTTGTCCAATAGCCAAGAGCCAAGAGAAGCACAGTGCCAGGAGAGCTGAGAGAGAGAGAGAGAGAGAGCTCCTTATGTGGGTGAAGGCTGGAGTTTTATAGTGGAGGAAGGATATGAGTCGTTGGTTTATAAAATTGAATTAGGGGTAAGGGGTTGAGAATAAATTAATAGGAATTGGATTGAGTTTAGGATTAGGTAAAGGAGTATGATGGTGCACAAATGTTTAGGAACACACTCAAATCCATGCTAGCCAATAGGAAGAGGAGAATTGGTGCTCCAAATGTTAAATGATAATAAATTAGAGTGACACTTGAATGGGTAGAAACTAAGGTAAATAAAGGGCAAAACCTTGACTAATTTAGTCATGTAGGAAACCACAGACCATGATACTTGTTTGAGGTAAATAAGACAGTTAATAAGAGGTAAATAAGACAGTTAAAAAGAAGTAAATAAGACAGAAAACACTTGACCATGAGAAATTGCATCATGCATCATGCATCATGCATATGTCTATATGATTAGGGGCTACCCATACCCTGCTGGCCTAATCTGCCATATGGACCATTCATTGCATCGAATGATTGTCCTTGCATTCGCATATTGTTTGCTTGAATCATGCATCCATGCATTTAGTTTTCAAGCATTGGAAGTGGAGCACTGACGGAGTAATGTTCTTCAAGAGTGTTTGAAGCTCTTAGAACCAGTGATCTTCCTAAAGCCTTATTCAAGTCCCAACCTATCGAATTCAATATTCCAATCCAAGCAAGCTCTCAAACAAGAAGCCACAAACATTTATCAATTTTTAATTAGCCTTTTCTTTTCAACTGGCACTCAAGTAATTTCCCCACGGTAATCTTAGTTTCTACCCCGTTGAAGTGTCACTCTACGTAGCTGACATGGTCTCGACATCGGCTGCGACACATAGCCCTAGCTTCACCCCTCCATGCCTGAGCCTTCAATATGACGGCATCTTTAGTTCCCCTTTTCTTTTCGACCGACGATCGGGTAATTTCCCCACAGTCATCTTACTTTCTGCCCCGTTGAAGTGTCACTCTACATAGTTGACAGATCTCGACACCTACTACGACACATAGCCTTGGCTTGACCTGTCCATGCTTGAGACTTCAATATGATGGCATCCCTTAGTTTAATCGAACCATTTGGTTGTGCGACCAAGTCCCGAAATCGGGTTTGTTCACCTTCTCAACTTTTGGTTGTGCGACCATGTCCTGAAACTAATAGGTTTAGATTTTTTTGGAATCTGTGGTAGATTGTTTGACAATGAGCTCCCGATTTTAGGAAATGCTCAATGGGAATATCATTCTTATCTTGGAATCAATCTTGTTACAAGATCAACTCCAATGAGGGGTATCTGTAGATATCTCATTTTCGCATTTCCCAGAGTTCACCAAGGATAAGAACCCTTGAGGTGCCCTAGATCACATGGCTAAGGAGCTTTAACCTTCTTCCATATTTTCCAGATTTTTAATGCATCTTAGTGGTTTAAGATAAAAAAATAAGGGAATAAACTACAAAAGATCAGGATGTTATTCGCCACATCAAGAGGCGACACGATTGGCCGCCACTTCAAGAGGCGACTAGTTATCCAAGCACCACATGTATAGGTAACTATAATCTAGATCTTCTCTCTCATATAATTGTTATCCCGTGACTTAATATAATATAAGAGATATTTATAAATCTTATCATGATTTTTCCCATAATTATTATAATTTCTATAATTTTCCAACATTTAAATAATGTATGCTTATCATATAAATCATTATAAATGCTAAATAATTCTAGAAAATTATTGAAATTCAGATGACTTGATAATTAAGATCACTTATCTTTATTTTTACAAAAAATAAGATTTTATGATAACTTATCACATTTTAATGTTATAGCTTATATTTAATTCATGATAATGCTGAAAAATAAAGATAAAATCCAAAATATCCAATTGATTATCAATCTATTTTAAATCAAATACATCTTTGATTTTAATTGAGTTTTCTCGTAATTATTAAAGATTTGATTTTCAAATCCAATTTATTTAACATTTTAAGTGGGTTTTGAATTTGGAAATTAAATTAAAATATCTTCAATTATGGGCATGATTTTTCAGATTTGATTTGGTCAATATTTGATAATAGATTCGTAATAGATATTTTCTGATCATAAATTTTTGCAAATATTCCTTTTTATTTACTCAACATCACATGCACAGGTGATTAGCTTACATGGCAGATTTGGTGCCAACTAGTTGTTGATTCACCACGTGCGTGGAATCCAAGATCAATCATCTAGTCGTCTATTCTAGCAACGACTTGATGATTTTGTCCTCTGTCCCATAGGCGACTAGATCTTAAAGCTATTTTTTGCTATATTTTCGAGATTAATCCTGGCCTTTGATCTATATCTCGTCTTTGATTAGATCCTCAGTCCCAAAACTCTATAAATAGACCCTCTAGGTCTTCAACCCAAGGGGAGGCACATTAAAATTTCTAGGGAGATATTAGAAACCCTATAGAGCTTGAGAGAGAGAGAGAGAGGGAGGGAGAGAGAGAAAGAGAGAGATTTCAACCCCTCCTCCTTGTCCAATCTCCATGTCAAAGCTTAAATCCCACAAATCCGACTTCCTTTCGGAGCCAAAGTGCATTCTCAGAGCTTTGTAAACCAACCTCCACTTCTTCCAACTCCTATGTTCAAAGCACCAAGAGTGAAGAAAGTATCTTCCATTTTTCTATCATTATTTTTAACATAAATCCATTGCATCATATAATTGCCCATGGCATATGCATGCAGGGATAACCTCTAATCAGTAATTTATTTCATTTACTCATATTATTCGTTATCTATTTATGTTACCATTTACAATACTTAGGCTAATCTAAATTTCTTTGTTTTTCTTATTTATTTTAAAGAAAAGGATATTAGAAAGCACGAGGAAACTACTGGGCAACATCCTGCCACCGACCTAGCAAACCCACATCATCACAACCATCACACTCCCGCAAGGCATCTTGTCAGCCGACAAAGACGAACCGATAAGTGACAATCACGAAGGCCGTCAAAGTGAGTGGACACGATGACAATCTAATCAACACTCCCAAATTCCCATTGATAGGTGCGATCACTTCAAAACACCTGTAAAGGGAGCTATACAAGTTCTAAGCATTCAAACACACATGGGTGGCAAGACAGAACAATATTTTACTATATTAACACAAGTTTGATCCATAATACATAATCCAACAAGTCCAGTTACAGTTTGAAAGTTAAGTAGAAATTTGAAAAGAAAGTGTAGGAGCGACAACTAATCCTCCTACGAGTTCCTATCATCGTCCTCAGCAACTCCCCTTTGTGAAGTAGTAGTGGTGGTGTAGGCAAACATGTGACCTATTCAACGAGAGATTCTAGCAAAGTAGCTTGCACTCAAGAGGGACCATTACAACAATGGATGCACCTTTAGGCCCCTCATCAGTAGACATGTCCTTCAGCTCGAACTCAACGGAGAACTCCTCATTGGTTCTTAGGTTTAGCTCCTCCTCCTAGCCTCCACCTTAAAAAAAAAGGAACAAGAAGTTAATACCACATGACATACCTACTTTAAAATAATTTTTGACTACCTAGAGCACGAATTTCTATCGTAGCTCCTTTTCATGTTCAGATTGGTTAAACACAATTCAGAAAAGCATATATAGAAATAAACAATTTTGCTCACCTCACATCGCTCCATTTCTAGATAAAAAGCAACGTAGTTGTTCTTGAATCCTTATAAAGTCAATTTGCATATCAGATATCATGTACATTTTGCAGAAAAGATAGAATAACTAATATTCAACTTACCCTCACCCACTCAGCGTCGAACCACATCCCTCATTGGCTCTGTCATATCTCCTCCTCAAACAAGTATGGCTTTCCCACACACCCAGACAGCAGTAGCCATTCGGCTAGCAATAGAGCATCATACAAGAGAGAGAGAGGCAGGAGGAGCACAACCTACTCATGCATTTGAAGAAAAGAAAAAAACACGAAATGAAGGAGGAATATGGGATGAGAGATAGGTACCAATTTGCTCCCTTCGCCGGCCACCACTCCACCGATTCTTTGTGAAGCTCTCAGTCCACACGCTCCACAAACGCACATTGGTCTGCGGCCTTCCTTCGCACTATTCTCCGGTCGAACACTCCCATCCATATGCCAACGTGTGAGAGAAGAGAGGGCATAGGGCTGCTGTCGAATGAAGGGTTAGAGAAGAAGAAGATGAAGGGACGCTTAGGTCTTTTGAAATAAAATAGAATGTAAACATTGCATAAGACCCCCTCCATTATCATTAAAATAAATGGTTGAAGGATCCAAAGGAAAATGAAGATTTTGTATCATAAGAATCCAAGCATGGTAGCTCAAATAGCATGTGGGGGCCACCAAATCAGGAACTCCAATACCTCAGGACTCTCACTAGGAATCATTGTTTGAGACTAAAATGCAATTTATCCAGAAAAATTGCAACCAACCCGCCTTGCATGAAAGGAGCATATCAAAACACATCTTCAACTGCAAAATTTATCATCTATCATCGTACCTTCACTAATGGCAAAATCATTAGAAAAGTCCAACATGGCAGCATTATTGTAGATTAGTTTGATACCTCTGTGAAACTTATGCTTAGGTCCCTGATCATTTGAAAACCAAAAAACGGCCTAGCAATGGGACAAAATTTATGCTTCACTTTCTACAATAATCTAGAAGTATATATTCAATGCTTGGCAAGAAAGTGGACCTTCTATGATAGCTAGTGGCATAGTTGGAAAAATTACAATCATACCCATACTACACCCACAAAATTATGGGCATTCCAAAAGTCATAGAGTAAGGAAAAAGTGCTAGACACCTCCGATAGCACAAAGCCCTCCTTCATTATCAAATAGGGTGGCTTGTATTATCTAAACACTTAGAAGACCCCAATGTAGTAAAATTCCAAACATGTCCCTACTCTTTTGCAAAAGCTACAAAATGACCCTTCAATACATCTATAGCCACAATGGAGATTGCCCGTAGAATTCACTATCAAGGTGGTGATGAATTCTAAGGAAATAGGCACAGTCAGCTCAACTTAAGCACAACATCAGGGAAAGCACCCAACTCAACCAACAATAATCAAGTATTTACATCAACAACAACTATGCTATGTCGTAGCAAGATCGAGCATCTGATCTCACTAGCTATCTCTCTTTTCAACTTCTCTCTAGGTAGACAAAGTTCTTGCTTTTCAACATCTTTGTTTCGGACAGTTGAAGACCAATTAGTTCTCTCTTTTTGAATTTACTTTGGGTGGATGAAGTCCTTGCCTTTCCGGACAGTTAGAGTTATCTCTCCTTTTGACTATGCTCTGGCCGAATGGAGTCCTTGCTTGTTCTAATCTCCTTTCCAGATGGTCAGAGACTAGTTATCTCTCCTTTTGACTTTGCTCCAGTGGATAAAATCCTTGCTTCTTCTAAATCTCTGTTCTAGACAATGGGAGACCAATTATCTCTCATTGTGACTTCGCTCTAGGCGAATGGAGTCCTTACTTGTTCTAGATCTCCTTTACGGATAGTCAAAGACTAGTTATCTCTCCTTTTGACTTTGCTCCAGGTGGACGAAGTCCTTTCCTTTTCTGGATCTTCATTTTGGATGGTCAGAGACCAGTTAGCTCTTCCCTCAGTTTCACTCCAGACGGATGAAATCATCGCCTTTCTAGATCTCCATTCTTGATGATTGGAGACTAGTTATCTCACCTTTTGATTTCGCTTCGGGCGGATGATGTCCTTGCCTTCTCTAGATCGCCATTTTTGGATGGTCGAAGACTAGTTAGCTCTTCCATCAATTTCCCTCCAGATGGACGAAATTGTTGCCTTTCTAGATCTCTATTTCGAAGGATAGAAGACTAGTTATCTCTCCTTTTGACTTTGCTCCTAGCAAATGAAGTCCTTGCCTTTCTGGATCTTCATTCTAGAAGATCACAGACTAGTTATCTCTCCCTTTGACTTTGCTTCGGGTAGACGAAGTCCTTGTCTTTTTTGGATCTTCATTCTGGATGGTCATACACCAGTTTGCTCTTCCCTCGGTTTTCCTCTGGATACACGAAATCATTGCCATTTGGATCTCCGTTCTGGATGATCAGAGGCTAGTTATATCTCCTTTTGACTTTACTTTAGTCGGACGAAGTCCTTACCTTTTGTGGATCTTCGTTCCAGATGGTCAGAGACTAGTTAGCTCTTCCCTCAATTTTACTCTAAATAGATGAAATTGTTGCCGTTTTGGATCTCCGTTTAGGATGGTCGGAGACCATTTAGCTCATTCCTCAGTTTCACTCCTAATGGATGAAATTGTTACCTTTTTGGATCTCCATTCCAGATGATAGGAGTCCAACTTGCCCCTATGTTTTCAGCTTTGTTTTAGATGAGCGAAGTCTTCCTCTCCTAGGTTTCCACTCCAGATGAACGGAGTTTAGGTGTTTCTTCTTCTAGATCTTTGTTTCGAATGGGCGAAGTCTAGATTGTCCTCTCCTAGGTTTCCACTCCAGACGGATGGAGTCTAGGATGTCTATATTGACTTTGTTCTAGGAAAACAAAGTCTAGGCATCTTTCTAGTTTTCTCCTCTTGACAAATAAAATCCACTGTGCTTTTCAGGCTAGTAACCCTAACTACTCAAACGACATCTATCACACTTCTATCTTTGTTATGGCAAGTGTGATATCTTGCCATGCCCCCCACTTAGGCTGATAACCTCAACTATCCAGTCAATTAGTCTGACAACTTATTTTGTTTTTAACACCTGCTTTGTCGTTCCAACTCACTTTTTGACAACGAGTTGCAATTCTCAATGCATCCTCTGAAGATGTGACTTATTGTTGGTGTAGACACCCCAATTTTCCCAATTTTGCAGGATAAGGATGTGGTGGATGAGCTTGAACCCTGGTTGAGCCCATTTGGGGCCACAAGCCCATCTTAGGCCCATTTGACTTCATGGAGGCCTTTTTAGCCCATTTGGTCCATTTGGACCCACCTAAACCCACATGGGCCCATGGGGGCTCACAAGGCCCACATAGGCCCATGAAGCCCACTTAGACCCAATTGGGCCCATGAAGGCCCACATAGGCCCATTAAGTCCAAATTGAACCTGAAAGGCCATGAAGCCAACAAAGGCCCATAATGGCTCAACCTACATTTTCCCCTATTTGATTCTTCAAGGTCTAACCTATTTCTTCCTCTTCTTCCAAAATCAAACCCATACCTTATTTCTCCCTCTCCTTATCCATTAATCATTCATTTACCAATTTTACCAAAAAATCACAAGTCTTCCTTACCCATTGACTGAACCCATTCTCCACTAAACCTCACGAATTCAGCCGCACCACTCCTCCTCATTGAGCCCATCTCCAACACATTGCACCACTGGATCAAGCATCTCCAGCCACCAGATCAGTCGCCGGAGGAGCTTGGGTCACCGTAGATCACTGTCGGCGAGCAGGGGACAGGATGGAGCAGAGAGGTGACAACCGTTGGTGCTTGTTAGCTCATCACGACTTTAGTTAGGAAGTTGTGGTGTTGGTTGTGAATTCTGTTAGGGAATGGGAGTTCTGTTATGATGGGTCGTTGTTCTCCGTTCGCCTATAAAAGGGGAGGAAGAGCCAGCGATTCGGGGATTTTTTTTTTCATTTCCACCGCAAGAGGAGAAGAGAGCCAGCGATTCCAATGACGAGAGGGAGAGAATTCTGAGCGGAGAGCGTGAAGCAGAGGAACAGAGAGCCAGTGTCGTTCCCAGAGCTCCGACGACACGTCTCCAAGCAGGTACACATCCCCGATCACTCTAATTGTCTGAATTATAGATTTCTAGGCCCTCCTTCTCATCCCGGAGTGTTTCCAAGGGATCCAGAGTGATCCCTTGGCTAACAAAGCTCTTCCGTGCCCCGCTGTCGCCGTTTTCCGGCAACAGAGGTGGGGGGGCAATCCAGGAGGCTTCTTGGATCCCCGAGCCTCCTATCTTCCTCCTCTGGTCTTCCCAGAGCTCGCCCGCCCCATGGATCGCCGCTCCGCCGCTCCAGAAGCCTCACACGATATCGCCGGAGAGGACGCTTCACAGTTGCCGTCGCCAGAGAAGATGGCCCCTGTCTGAGCCTACACGTCGCTCTGAGCCACGCCGTTGTGAACCAGCGCCCTGGCGACCTTCCTTAGCCTCCCGCAAGTGCGCCCGAGCCTTTGGATCCACTCCGCGAGCCCCCGATTGTCCCAGCAACGCCACTCGCTGGAGGAAGTCGCAGCGGCGACGTTCAGCATCCTCCTTGCTTCACTGACCTCCGCGACACTCCAGAGCCTTCCAGAAATACCCCTCGACTCATCCTCAACCCTCCGGAGGCCCCAGATCGCAGCGTCGCCGCCTCGAGCACCACTAGTAGCCGCGGTTCCATCGCTGGAGCACCTCGACGACGAGGTAGGTGGGAGGCCCGTTCCCACCGCTAGATTGTTCATCCACTCCGTTGGATGTCTTCCTCTCCTCTCCTTCTTGCCTCTCATGAAGTTTGATCTAAGATCGGACCACGAGAAGGCCTTGTTTGCCCTCCTCCGGTGGTCGTCGACGGCGAGCTCCGTCATCAGCGATCGTCGTTCCTTTTTTTCTTTTAAAAAAAAACAGTTAAAACTTTATTTTAAATAAAATCTGGAGTTTATGCTTTTCTTGCAAATAGGTCCTTCTAGAATTACTTTTTGCTCCATTTATTACATAGAGGTCCTGCAAATCATTTTTCTAAAATGTTTCGAATAAATTTTAAACAGAAAATATTACATGTTTTACCCTGAACATTTAAAATAATGTTTTCTGAATTTAAAACTTTAATAAAAGTCCCCAGAGTCTTTGAAACATATTTTCTTTGAGACATTTTGCCAAAAGGACCTTTCACTTTCTTAAAAACTTCCTGCAAGTTCATTGTTTTGTGAAAATTGCATAGAAGACCCTAAGCTTTCTAAAAATGTTTCTGACAGTTCATTTTTACAGTAACAATTGCATAAAAGCCCTTTCATATTTCAAAAACTCTCTGGATAGTTGTTTTCCATGGTTTAATTGGACGTTAGCCTCATACTTCTTGAAGCTTGTTTTCATGGTTTAAAAGCACTTTAATCCTCTGTTTTAATGGATTTCTTCTAGATGCTCTGTTTGCTGCATTATTTGCAGTTTAGCCCCTATACTTCATTGATATTGTTCTGATTGCCTATTTTCAAGGGTAAAATGACCATTTTGCCCCTGAAACTTCCTAGATCATTTTTGAGACATTTTATTGCATTTTTTTACCTCGATTTTATGCTGAATTGATGTGCATGCATGCATTACTGGGTAAATTGCATTTTAGCCCCTAGAGAACTTCATTTGCACTAGGAGAGCACATTTGACCCGAGATTTCTTCATACATGCATGGAATGTGTTTTCCTATGTATTTCCGATGATTTAGGCTTCTAAATGTCAGTTTTCCTCAGATTTGGGCTTTTTGCACAAAACCCCTAGACTTCTTCAGATTTGCACTCACACTTGCATTTTGCATACTTTTCACATCTTTTTGCACGGTTTTTCCCCGTCTTTTCTTCCTTGCTTGGTGTACACTTTCTAGCTATGTTCCGAGCTTAGTCTTCTCCTCGTTTTCTGGGTTTCCCTCGGTTTTCTGTAGTTACACTTGTTTTGGTTTTCCATCGCCCAAGGGCATACAGTAAAAGGCTTACAAAGCCGACATGGTCCTGAAACAAGGATTATTTTCCTCTTTTTGATTTTCTTGGATTTATCCCAATTTTCGCTATTTTGCGAGACGGTTTCTTAGAATTTCAGGATTTTCCTCATCGCCCAAGGGCATACAGTAAAGCGGCATTAGCAATGCCTAAATTTGACCCTCGGATTAACATTTTCCTTTGATTTCACTTCTCCTTAATTTGGCATGTTTTTGGTCATTTTCAAGCATGAGCATATAGAATAAGCAAGCATACATTCATCAGACCATAGACAGTAGGAAGCCTAGCAAGACCGAGTTTTCTCGGGCGCATGGGGGTGCCTAACCCCTTCCATGCGTAACCAGAATCCTTACCCTTTCTCTGGCCCGCATTCATCTTGCATTATCCATTAGGCAAGGGTCACACATGCATCTTTGCATCTTTTTACTTTCTGCCTTTTTTGTGTTTTCTTGGTTTTCCTCATCTTTCCATTAAAAGACTAGGTGGCGACTCCTTTCCGTATACTTTTTATCTTCCCTTTGGTGTTTCTGAGTCTTGTCTCTTCCTCCGGATTCACCATTTTCACCGTGACTATATTGGATCTTCCCGTGTGTTTCCGCACACCGGAGTAGGTTTGGTGAACCGTGCCTAGGGATTCCACCAGCATGGTCACAGGAACTGGCGACTCTGCAGGGGATAACCAGATTCTACCTTTCGTTCTGGTTTCTCTACTTGTCCTTGGTTTGTTTGCTTTATGCTTGCTTTCTTGATGCTTGCTTGTACATATTTGACTGCACATGCCTTTCTTCACTTTCTTTACACTGTTGCTATGCCACTGCACATGCACATGCCTTAATTCATGCTTTATTTGTCGATACTTGCGTTTTATTCACTTACTTCAGCACAACACAAGCACATGCCATAATTACGCCTTTTGTCTGACTCTTGGATGCCACAATTGTGTGTTTTTTCCCCTTCTTTTTGAATTTGCCATGATTTGGAGAGTAAAGACTTGTTTGCCTCCCTATCTGGTTAAAATAAAACACACAAAATCAGCTGAACAATTAATAAGGTGTAACTAGAGACAAATGCTCACAATCCCCTCTGGTCTAATAAAATGCAAGTAAAAGACACAAAAGCATATCGCATGAATGATCATTTTAGAAAGCATG
>JAMKQA010013038.1:0-21488 GCA_024699735.1 Posidonia australis
ATGGTCCTCTATTTATAGGGATCTATGAGAGGGGTAACTCATGGAAGCTGGAGGGCCTCGCAGACGAAGAGGCTTGAATATTCTCGAGCACATTCGTTTGCAAAGCTAACAGCCGGAAGATGGAAGGTCAACAGTCGTGGTCTGGAAACGGCTGGGCGCTAGCTTGGTGCGCTGGTGATGTGCGCTACCTTAATGCACCCACCCAGCTCACAGATTTTGTTAATTGGGTTCTGGCTTGCTACAGGCTCCGGGTATGGTTTAAGGGTTGATCACATCCAAAGCAACATACAGATACTCATCTCCAGGTCACCTCAAAATCGGGGTGTCTACACATGAGTAGACATGCAGATGAGTTTTAGTATAGTGCATACAGTCCAGAGTCTCGTAGTCACACGCATAGGTTTCTGGCAATTGATATTTATGTTTAGCTTTCAATTTCCAATAATTTAATTTATTTTAAATTATTATAGAACTTGGGGGCGTTATTGTCATGCCCCAAATTTTCCACAATAATCTAAAACAATTAAAATACGAGAAAATTAAAGCCAAACAGTAAATATCTAACTACAAGGAACCTGTGTGTGCGGCTAGGTGACTCTAGACTATATGTACTACGCTAAATGTCTGCATGCCTACACCTGTAAACCAAAACACGAGGAAAAACGTATGAGATCGGAAAGGCAGAAGAGTCAAAAGGACCCAAAACGCACCAACCGTCATAAATGCCCATAAATACACCATAAATTCTTATAAAATCACAATAAATTATAGGAATGTAAATTTACCTAGATTTCATGCAATCCTAGCATTTTATACCAAACTTTATGCTATCTATTACATGAGGTGGAGATGCAAACTTGGAAATTGTTTCTGACAATCTTCAGTCGACTCCAGCGAGCTCCGGCGCAACCACGGCCTCAGGAGTGCTCCACTCGAGCTCCACACACCACCACGAGCCACCGCACACCATCGCCGGCCCTCGAGCACATCGAACAGAGAGGAGGTCGCAGTGGAGGAGAAAGCAGGGGGAAAGCGAGAGAGGAAGAGAGAAAAGAGAGAGACGGGGGAGAGGGGAAGTGAGTGGAGGGAGAGAGAATGAGTGGAGGAAGGAGAGGATGGATGTGTGCTCGAGACGGAGAGAATGCGCGGGCAAAGAGTAGGAGGCTTGGGTCGTGCATGGCAGAGGCTCTGGGCTTAAGAAGCCACACAGAAGGAGTAGGTGGCCATGTGCATACAACCAGATAGCCACGCGCACACCAACACTCCCTCAACAACCAGCCTAGCTAGCCATTGCACGCACCCAACCACCCACCACAACCACGAGGCCAACTACAATCCTCAACCACCAGCCCACGAACGTGGGCCCCACATGGACCCCACACCTAGGCCCCACACGGACCCACACCTGGGCCCCACATGCACCGTGCCACAATGCACAGTGCCAACCACGCACAGGGACAGGCAAAACAGGAATTGGCCCACGAGGCCCAGGCCTAAAAGCACAAAACTACACAACGGGCCTCGGAATAGTAACACCCGTCCAGGAAATAAAATTCATAATTGTAAATAATTACAAAATGAATTTTTACAAGTGTTACATCCTAACCATTTTAAAAGAAGATTTTGCCCTCGAAATCACTAGGTGAAAAGATACAGGTACTAGGCTAGGATGGCTTCCTCATGTTCCCATGTGGCCTCCTCAGCTCCATTATGCCGCCTCTGCACCATGACCAGCGGAATCACCTTGTTCTGTAGCACCAACTCCTTGTAGTCAATAATCTCGACGGCATCCTCTACAAAGGACAGATCTTCCTAGAGCCATTCTAGTTGAACTGGAATCACATGAGAAACGTTAGCCAGGAACTTCCTCAGCATGGAGACATGGAACACGTCGTGCACGGACGACATCTCTGGTGGTAGATCCAACTGATAGGCAACCTCACCGATCCTCTGGGTGATCTGGTACAGGCCAATATAGCAAGGACTTAGCTTGCCACACTTCTCGAACCTCATGACACCCTTGGTCGGCAATACCTTCAAAAACACATAATCTCCCACCAGAAACTCCAGCGGTCTCCACCTCCTGTTGGCATAGGTCTTCTGCCGACTCTGTGCAATCAACAACCTGCTCTGGATCAAATCCACCTTGTCTGCATACAGCTGCACAAGCTCAGGACCAAGCAACTGACGCTTGCCCACCTCGCTCCAGCAAACTGGCGATCTACATGGCCTATCGTACAAAGCTTTATACGGCACCATCTCGATGCTCGAATGATAACTATTGTTGCAGGCGAACTCAATCAGCGGCAAATGGTCCTCCCAACTCCCTTGAAAGTCTAAGGCACATGCTCTGAGCATATCCTCCAACGTCTGGATAGTCCTCTCTGTCTGACCATTCGACTGAGGATGAAATGTCGTGCTATAGTTGAGCACAGTGCCAAAGGCTTCCTGCAGAGTTCTCCAGAACCTCGAGGTGAACCTCGTGTCTCTGTCTGACACGATGGACACCGGAACACCATGCAGCCTAACCACCTCGGAGACATACAACTCCACCAGGTGGTGCATCGGAAGCTTCACCCGAATGGCCACGAAGTGAGCAGACTTGCTTAACCAATCCACGATCACCCACACGGTGTCGTTCTTCCTCTGAGTCCACGGCAAACCAGTCACAAAGTCCTTCGAGATGTGCTCCTACTTCCACATAGGAATATCCAACGGCTGCAAGGTCCCTCCAGGTCTCTGGTGCTCTGCCTTAACCAATTGGTAGGTAGTACAACTCGCCACATGGTCAGCAACATCTCTCTTCATGCCAGGCCACCAAAAGTTCCGCTTCAGGTCTTAGTACATCTTCGTACTACCAGGGTGTATAGTGTACCTACACCGATGCACTTCATCCAACAACCTCTGCCTGGCCTCCTCATGCTAGGGCACATACAGATGCATATCATACCTCAGCTCTCCATATGCCCTAACAGAGAAATGAGGCTCCCCACCAACTTCAAGCTTCTCAAACACAGCCTGAACAAGCGGATCCAGCTACTGACAGGCGACAATAAACTTTAACAGCTTC
Organism: Posidonia australis; assembly: GCA_024699735.1. Classification (NCBI taxonomy): domain Eukaryota; kingdom Viridiplantae; phylum Streptophyta; class Magnoliopsida; order Alismatales; family Posidoniaceae; genus Posidonia; species Posidonia australis. The sequence continues at coordinate 3,071 of JAMKQA010013038.1, forward strand.
GGGCAAACAGACAGGTTGGCCACCCAAGCACCAACCGTTCCTCGAGCTTGCTGCTTCAGCCTGCAGCCCACCAGATCCTCCAACATGGTTCACTCCTCGACCATTAAGCTCGCCATCACGTGCGTACGTCGACTCAGGGCAACAGCGACCATGTCGCCCTTGCCAGGATGGTAGGACAGGCTGAAATCATAGTCCTTCAAATACTCCACCCAGCAGTGTTGCCTCAGGTTGAGGTCCCTTTGCGTGAAGATATACTTCAAGCTCTGATGATCGGTGAAGACCTCATACTGCTCCCCATAGAGATATTGCTGCCAGAGCTTGAGAGCAAACACTTCGGCTGCCATCTCCAAATTGTGGGTTGGGTAGTTCTTCTCATGATCCTTCAACTAGTGTGAAGCATATGCGATAACATTGCCATGTTGCATCAGAACACACCCTAACCCAACGTCACTAGCATCACTATACACAGTGAAGCCACCACTTCTAGAAGGTAGAGTCAACACAGGGGTAGAAACCAAACGAGACTTCAGCTCTTGGAAACTCGCCTCATAATTCTGGTCCCAGTAAAAGGAACACCCTTCCTGGTCAACTTTGTCAAAGGCACAGCTATGGAAGAGAAATCCCTGATGAAACTCCTATAATAGCTCGTCAGACCCAAGAAACTCCTGATCTCCGACACAGTCCTGGGTCGCTCCCAACTGCTCACCACCTCAACCTTGGCAGGATCCACTCTGATGCCTTCTCTAGAAATTAGATGGCCAAGGAACATGACTTCGCTCAGCCAAAACACGCACTTGGAGAATTCGGCGTATAGCTGATGACGCCTTAAAGTATCCAAAACCGCCCTCAGGTGCAAGGCGTGAGTCTCAACATTAGGAGAATAGACCAGCACTTCATCAACAAAAATCACAACGAACTGGTCCAAAAAAAGGCTAAAAATCCTATTCATCAGATCCATAAACGCAACCAGTGCATTAGTCAAGCCAAAAGGCATGACCGTGAACTCGTAATGTCCGTACCATGTCCGCAAAGCAGTCTTCTGAATGTCTGAGTCTCAGATCATCAACTGGTGATACCCTAACCTCAGATCAATCCTCAAGAACACCGATGCAGACTGCAACTGGTCGAACAAGTCATCAATGTGGGGCAAGGGATACTTGTTTTTCACCGTGATCTGGTTCAGTATCCGATAATCTATACATAGTCGGAGCGAACCATCCTTCTTGCGAACGAACAAGACAGGTGCTCTCCATGGAGACACACTCGACCTGATAAACCCCTTGTCTAGCAACTCTTGCACCTAAGTCTTGAGCTCTCGCAATTCCGCTGGCACCATGCGATAAGGAGGCTTCGACACAGCACCAGAACCGGGAATCAGATCGATTTAGGACTCTACTTCCCTGTGAGGTGGCATACCAGGCAAATCGTTAGGGAAATGTCGGGATATTCACACACCACAGAGATGTTGTGAACTTCCAACTCAGGAGAAGTGGAGGTAACTATACTGGCTAGATACCCCACGCAACCCCTGACCAAAGACTTAAGCCTTCATAGCTGAAATGACAAGCTTAGGCTCACCTTGACACCCACCTTGCACAAAGAACCCATCATTAGGAGACCCAAAATAAACTCTCCTCCTTGCACAGTTGATCAATGCGGATTGTTGTGCCAACCAATCCATGCTGAGTATCACATCGTACTCCTGCATGTCCATCACGATCAGGCTAGCATCGAACTTTCTGCCATTCAGCATCAAGTCAACAAACCACAGATACCTCCGTGCCGAACTGTGCTCCCCCAAAGCCGTCACCACGCTAAGATGAAAGGCCAGTCTAGCTGGTCTCTCTCCCAACTCCGCCGCAAAAGACTCAGAGATAAAGGAGAAAGAGCTCCCTAAGTCAAACGACACTTTGGCCATCTGGCCAGCCATAATAAAAGAACCTGATGGCCAAACAAAACAACACCACACATCCATACAATCAGGTTGATGTCCAGATTACAAAGATATTATAACATATCACAGAGGGTTACAAAACCAACTATTCATCCTTACCCTTAACAACATCTATCGAAGACCTAGTGCTTGGAGCTGTGATGGTGAACACCCGTCCCCTAGTCGGCTGCTGTGGTGCGCTCCCTGCCTTCTTAGGCGGTTCTGAACAAGATCTCTGAATGTGTCCCGCCTTCCCACTGTTATAGCACACCACTTAGGTAGGAGTCCATCTAGGATGGGGAAAAAATGTAACGATGTGGCCACTTGACCACAGTTGAAGCACTGGTTCCCACTGGGAGCACTAGCCCAGTCTAACTGAGGCCAGCTCCGCTACCCCGTGCAAAACTCAACCAACTCGCAGAGGAAGCACTGGACCTCGCCTTCTGCAGGGCTACCCGAACTACAGACACTTGGAAGACCGGAGAAAGAGAACTAGGAGGTAAAAGAAGACTTACCCTTCCCTTTGGGACGACTCTCCAGAAACTTTTGATGCTCCGCCTCAAAGCGGTAAGCCATCCCAACCATGTCCTCCACTGTGTGGCACCTACAAGCCATCACCTTCACCTGAAGCCCAGGATTCAAGCCGTCCAGAAACCTGTGCGCCCACTCCTCCTCAGACTCATAGGCAGGAGCAAAGCGTTCCAGCTGGGCGAACTCAGTCTCATACTTGAGCACCGACATCGTGCCCTACTCCAGACTCCAGAAATCTCAGTGAAGCTGCTCCTTCACATGGGCAGGAAAATACTTGTCATAGAAGGCCACCTTGAAATCCTTCCACAGGATACTATTAATGACTAAGTCTGGGAACTTCAACTGCCTCACGGACTTCCACCACCTATCTACCTCACCATCCAGCAGGTAGGTCGCCAGTCGCATCCAATACTCCACTCGGCACGCCATGCTCTCCAACATCGTCACCACCTTCTCCAACCAGGCCTCGTTCTCCTCAGCACTGACCTTGCCCTTGAACGACGATGGACGAAGCTTCGTGAACTAGTTCAACCATGGGTCGCCCGACAGCTCACTAGCACTACTCTTGCTGAACGCGTGAGAGATCTTATGTGCCAAACTCCTCAGTTCTGCACGAACTGCCTTCCAACCGCCTATGTCCTCTCGGGACTTGGTCTCCTCGACAGGGGCCTTGCCCTTACGACCACGGGGAGGCATCTTACTGGAGAAAGGCAAAGTACCGGCACCACAGACAAAGCAACAACCCGAAAACCATGGTGAGAAATCAGGTGCAGACTCTACATGCATGCAAAACTTATGGAGTCTCTTGACCGGACACCCTAGGTGTAGCACTAACCTAGTTAACCTGGAGCTCTGATACCAAAAACTGTCACGCCCCAAAATTTCCGCAATAATCTAAAAAAAATAAATTATGGGAAAATTAAAGCCAAATAGTAAATATCTAACTACCAGGAACTTGTGTGTGTGACGAAGAGACTCCAGACTACATACACTACGCTAAACGTCTGCATGCCTGCACCTGCAAACCAAAACACGAGGAAAAACGTATGAGTGACAAAAGTCACCCAGTATGCACCCCGAGAAAAATCGCAAAAAATAAAACTATAATCAATTTTCCTTTTTAAATTCATTTCGCAAATCAATTCTCAAAACCACATAAACCAGGCCCACACTAGCCAAAACCACAACCGAGGCTCTACTAGCCCGAAGCTACAAACAAAGGCCAAAACCACACACAGTGAGTCAGGAAGCCCGACGCCAAGAAACCTAACTCTGGCCACACGCAGTCTGCCAAAGAGCGACCACGGCGCTCTGCACTGCCACGGTGTGCCACCCTGTGCAGGAGCCAACCACCATCTCGTGATTCTCCCACCTGGAGAACTCTCACAAAACCAGCCCCTCCTTGGGAAGGTTGTCCTGTCTCTCAAGACGCTACCAGCTACGGGGCATGTGTCCCACCCGCACTGGCCACCACAGGGTCTGCCTCCTCACGGCATCCTCCACACACGGTGCTCAGGAGGGAGTGTCATACCTCCACACCCGACGACACCTGAGCCTCAATGCTCATAGTGACAACAAGAGTATCATACCTCCCTGTCGTGCCACAAGACACCTCAACCCGCAGACCACAACCTTAGCCTTGAGACGATAGTCAAGCAGTCTCATACCTCCAGGACTCAACGCCCCTCAGCCTCAGGTATCTCAGCCCCACACCTCAACCAGGGAGTCACACCTGACCGCCCGAGAATGTTGTCACATTCCCTGGTCCCAACAACATGGTCCTACACTGTCTCGGCCCGCACACAGAAAATCAGGAAAAACATTTTCCAAAATAGGCCAACTATTTCTTTGAAATCCATTTCCAAAACCATTTTCATATCTTTGAAAATTCTTCCAAAACCTCGGCAAAATGGCGCATCAAGTGTCCTAGGAGACCAACACTAACGGCCCATAGTCCCTCTTAATGGGACAAAACACAGCAATTCCAAAAACCCTCAAAAAACACATTTTATAAGCATATTTGGGCCCAGTATCGGCATGCCGAAAATAGGTCCGGTATGAAGAAAACCACTGATTCAGTTGACCGGTGTGATTCGATAGGCCGAATCAATCAGAGGACCAAACTGACAAAAAAATAGTATACCGAACGAAATCAGTATACCGAAATTCACTGATTCGGTATGCCATTTTCAATTCGGTATGCCGAATTCTATGATCCTAGAAAACGACCCAAAACCCTACAGTCCGAAATTGCCCCAGCTAGGACCTCTGATCAGACCCCCTAAACAAAAACCAAAAATCTTGCGTAAAAAAAAAATGTAGACCCTCGAGTCTACTCCAAATCCAAACAAACAAAACTAAAATCCATTCACCATGCATCAAGATATAAAATCGGAAAGGCAGAAGGGTCAAATGGACCTAAAATGCACCAACCGTCATAAATGCCCATAAATTCTCATAAAATCACAATGAATTCTAGGAATGTAAATTTACCTAGATTTCATGCAATCCTAGCATTTTCTACCAAATTTTATGCTCTCTATTACATGAGGTGGAGATGCATACTTGGAAACAGTTTCCGACGATCTCCGGACGACTCCGGCAAGCTCCAACACAGCCACTACCCTTGAAGAGCTCCACTCGAGCTCCACACACCACCACGAGCCACTGCACACCGTCGCCGGCCCTCGAGCACACCGAACAGAGAGGAGGACACAGGGGAGGAGAAAGCAGGGGGAAAGCGAGAGAGGAAGAGAGAAAAGAGAGAGACGGGGGAGAGGGGAAGTGAGTGGAGGGAGAGAGAATGAGTGGAGGAAGGAGAGGAAGGATGTGTGCTTGGGACGGAGAGAATGCACGGGGAAAGAGAAGGAAGCTTGGGTCATGCATGGTAGAGGCTCTGGGCTTAAAAAGCCATGCAGAAGGAGTAGGTGGCCGTGTGCATACAACCAGACAGCCACGCACACACCAACACTCCCTCAACAACCATCCTTACTGGCCACTGCATGCACCCAACCACCCACCACAACCATGAGGCCAATTGTAAGCCTCAACCACTGGCCCACGAACGCTGGTCCCACTTGGACCCCACACTTGGGCCCCACTCGGACCCACACCTGGGCCTCACACGCTCCGTGCCACAATGCACAGTGCCAACCACACATAGGGACACGCTAACCAAAAATCGGCTCACGAGGCCCAGGCCTAAAAGCACAAAACCACACAACGAGCCTCGGAACAGTAACACTCGTCTAAGAAATAAAATTCATAAATGTAAATAATTACAAAATGAATTTTTATGGGTGTTATAGTTACAGATATGGTATCAGAGTACCAGGTTTGCTAGGTTGCACTAGCCTAGGGTGTCCTGTTTAGAGACTCCATAGGTTTGCATGCATGGTAGAGTCTACACTTGATTTTCTTTATGGTTTTCTGGTTACTGTTTTGCTTGTGGTGCAGGTGTTTTACCTCTCTCCTTGCAGGATGCCTCCTTGTGGGCGTAAAGGCAAGGCCCCTATTGAGGAATCGAAGCCCTAAGAGGATGTGGGTGGATGGAAAGCGGTTCATGCTGAACTAAGGAGTTTGGCGTACGGGATCTCCCATGCCTTCATCCAGAGTAGTGCCAGTGAACCGTCGGGTGATCCGTGGCTGAACCAATTCACGAAGCTTCGTCTGCCGTCGTTCAAGGGCAAAGTTGGTGCTGAGTAAGGCAAGGCCTGGCTAGAGAAGGTAGTGAAGATGTTGGAGAGCATGGCGTGCCTAGAGGAGCATTGCCTGCGGTTGGCGACTTATCTACTGGATTGTGAGGCAGATAAGTGGTGAAAGTCTGTGAGGCGGCTGAAGTTCCCAGACACAATCACTGTTAGCATCGAATGGAAGGATTTCAATATGGCCCTCTATGACAAGTATTTCTCTGCTCATGTGAAGGAGTAGCTTCGCTGAGACTTCGGGAGTCTGAAGCAAGGCACGATGTCGGTGCTCGAGTATGAGATTGAGTTTTCCTGGCTGGAACGTTTCACTCCTGCCTATGAGTCTAAGGAGGAGCAAGCGTAGAGGTTTCTGGACGACATTAACCTAGGGTAGCTGGTGAAGGTGATGGATTGTAGGTGTCGGACTGTAGAGGACATGGTTAGGATGGCTTATCGCATCGAGGCAGAGCATTAGAAGTATCTAGAGAGTCATCCCAAAGAGAAGGGTAAGTCTTTTTTTACCTCCTGGTTCTCTTTCTCTGGTCCTCCAAATGCCAGTAGTTCTAGTAGCCCTGAGAAGAAGCAAATGGGTAGGTCTAGTGCTTCCTCTATAGGCTAGCGGAGTTTTATTGGGAGTAGCGGAGCTGGCTTCAGTTAGACAAGGTCTAGTGCACCCGATGTGAACTAGTACTTCAACTGTGGTCAAGTGGGTCATATTGCTGCGTTTTGTCCTCATCATCGGTGGACCTCAGCCTCGGTGGTGTGCTATAATTACGGGAAGGCGAGATATGTCCAGAAATCCTGTCTGGAACTACCTAAGAAGGAAGGAAGCACGCCGCAGTAGTTGACTAGGGGATGGGTGTTTACCATTGCGGCTCTAAGCGTTGGGACTTCGGGAGATGTAGTTGAGGGTAAGGATGACTAGTTGATTTTGTGGTCGTCTATGATTGTTGTAATATCTTTGTAACCTGGACATCTGCCTGATTGTATGGATGTGATGGTGTTGTTTTGCTTGGTCATCAAGTTCTTTTATTGTGGCTGGCCAAATGGCCAAAGTGTTGTTTGACTTTGGGAGTTCTTTCTCCTTTGTCTCTAAGTCTTTCGCAGTAGAGTTAGGAGAGAGACCAGCTAAACTGGCCTTTCATCTTAGTGTAGTAACATCGCTGGGGGAGCACAATTTGGCATGGAGGTATTTGCAGTCTGTCAACTTGATGCAGAACGACAGAGAGTTCGACACTAGCCTGATCGTGATGGACATGCAGGAGTACGATGTGATACTCAATATGGATTGGTTGGCGCAGCAATCCGCTTTGATCGACTATGCTGGGAGGAGAGTTTATTTTGGGTCTCCTGAGGATGGGTCATTCTTTGTGCAAGGTAAGTGTCAAGATGAGCCTAAGCTTGTCATTTCAGTTATAAAAGGCTTATAAGTCTTTGGTCAGGGGTTGCATGGGTATGTAGCTAGTATAGTTACCTCCACTTCTCTTGATTTGGGTGTTCACAACATATCTATGGTATGTGAATATCTTGACATTTTCCTTGGTAATTTGCCTGGTATGCCATCTTATAGGGAAGTAGAGTTCTTGATCTATCTAATCCTTGGTTCTGGTGTTGTGTCGAAACCTCCCTATCGCATAGTGGCGGCGGAGTTGCTAGAGCTCAAGTCTCAATTGCAGGAGTTACTGGACAAAGGGTTTATCAGACCAAGTGTGTCTCTATAAGGAGCGCCTGTCTTGTTTGTTTGTAAGAAGGATGGTTTGCTTCGGCTGTGTATAGATTATCGGATGCTAAATCAGATCACGATCAAGAACAAGTATCCCTTGTCTCGCATTGATGACCCGTTCGACCAGTTGTAGTCCACATCTGTGTTCTCAAAGATTGATCTAAGGTCAGGGTATAACCAGTTGAGGATACAAGACTCAGATATTCAGAAGTCTGCTTTTTGAACATGGTACGAGCATTACGAGTTCACGATCATGCCTTTCGACCTAACCAATGCACCGGCTAAGTTTATGGATCTGATGAATAGGATTTTTAGCCCTTTCTTAGACTAGTTCATTGTGGTTTTGTTGATGACGTGCTGGTCTACTCCCCTGATGTAGAGACTCACGCCTTACACTTGAGAGCGGTTTTGAATACTCTAAGGTGTCACTAGTTGTACACCAAATTCTCCAAGTATGAGTTCTAACTGAGTGAGGTTATGTTCCTTGGCCATTTGATTTCTGGAGAAGGCATCAGAGTGGATCCGACCAAGGTTAAGGCAGTGAGCAATTGGGAGCGACCCAGGATTGTGGCAGAGATCATAAGTTTCTTGGGTTTGGCAGGCTATTATAAAAGGTTCATCTGAGATTTCTCCTCCATAGTCGTGCCTCTGACTGAGTTGACCAGAAAGGGTTTTTGTTTTGTTGGGACCAAAATTGTGAGGCGAGTTTCCAAAAACTGAAGTCTCGTCTGGTTTCTACCCTTGTGTTGACTCTGCCTTCTAGAAGTGGTGGCTTCACTATGTATAGTGATGCCAGTGGTGTTGGGTTGGGGAGTGTTCTAATGCAGCATGGCAATGTCATCGCATATGCTTCGCGCTAGCTGAAGGATCATGAGAAGAATTACCCAACCCATGATTTAGAGATGGCTGCTGTAGTGTTCACTCTCAAGCTTTGGTGACATTATCTATATGAAGAACAGTTTGAGGTCTTCACCGATTATCAAAGCTTGAAGTATATCTTCACACAAAGAGACCTCAAACTGAAGCAGCACCGGTGGGTGGAGTATCTGAAGGACTATGATTTTAGCCTGTCCTACCACCCTAGGAAGGCCAACGTGGTCACCGATGCCTTGAGTTAGTGAACGCACGTGTTGGCGACCCTAATGGTCAAGGAGTGGACCATGTTGGAGGATCTAGTGAGCTGCAGGCTGAAGCGGCAAGCTCGGGCATGGTTGGTGCCTAGGTGGCCAACCTGTCTATTCAACTCAAGTTGATAGAGTTTATTGTCACCTGTCAGCAGCTGGATCTGTTTGTTCAAGCTGTGTTTGGGAAGCTGGAGGCTGTGGAGAGCCTCATTTCTTTGTTTGGGCATATGGGGAGCTGAGGTATGATATGCGTTGTATGTGCCTCAACATGAGAAGGCTAGGCAGAGATTGCTTAATGAAGTGCATCAGTCTAGGTACATTATTCACCATGAGAGTACGAAGATGTAACAAGACATGAAGCGGAATTGTTGGTGGCCTGGCATGAAGAGCGATGTTGTTGACCATGTGGCAAGGTGTACAACCTGCCAGTTGGTCAAGGTAGAGCACCAGGAACCTGAAGGGACCTTGTAACCATTGGATATCCCCGTGTGGAAGCGGGAGCACATCTCTATTGACTTTGTGACTGGTTTGCTATAGACTCAGAGGAAGAACGACACCATGTGGGCGATCATGGATCGGCTAACCAAGTCTACTCACTTCTTGGCCATTTAGCTGAAGCTTCCGATGCACCATCTGGTGGAGCTGTATATTTCCAAGGTAGTTTGCCTGCATGGTGATTCGATGTCCATTGTGTCGGACAGAGACACAAGGTTTACCTCAAGGTTTTGGAGAACTCTGTAGGAGGCCTTTGGCATAGTGCTCAACTATAGCATAGCATTTCATCCTCAGTTGCACTATAAGAGAAATAAGATTTTGCGAGGACACTTTTCCTCGCTAAGTCCTCGCTGATTCCTCGCTAAGTCCTCGTTACAAACTTTAATGAAGACTTAGCGAGAAATAATTATCCTCAGAGCTAAATAACTCGTTAAATCAATATTGCGAAGACATATCCTCACAATGTGCTTGTTTAATATTAGCGAGGATATTACGAGGAAATATTTCCTCGTAATGTCCTCGCTATATCCTCTTAGTATCCATGGCAAACGCTCGCTAAAATTTTAGTGATTGTATCGTCGTTGTAGTTTTAGCGACAAAGTTGCGAGGACGTGGTCACACAATGTCCTCGCAATTGACTCGCTAAGTGCTCAATAAATAAAACGAAAGTCATTATTTTTGCGAGAACATAGCGAGGAAATGTCTTCGCTAATACTGGGTAGTTAAAAAAAAATAAAACAATACATTACAAAATTGAACCTACTAAAATTTAGATTCATATACCTGGTAAAATGACATTCAAATACATTCACAAGTACATTAAATTACACATATACAGATTTTATAAAAAAATGTTTCAATTGATCATACAACATAAGATTTTACACATCCAAAGTTTTTACAAAATAGTAGCTAATACAACACTGAAATATCTTAATACAAGTCAATAAATATAATACAAGGCAAAATGATAACAACTGAGAATGATGCATGGATGGAGTGACGACGACGTCTATACTCCTCGAAATCCTCCTCATCATCACTTGCCAAATCAACTTCTTGCTCGTCCTTATATCTTCTGATTATAAAAAACAAACTTAATATATATTGTAATGAACAATGATTAAATTACAATATTGAATTCAACATGACAATTTATATATATCAAAAATTTTAAAACTAAATCAAATTTTAACTTACAAGTCCATCCTTCAAAGCATGTATTTCATCTCTTATTTCATTCCTTACTTCAGTCCTTATTTCTGAGCATATGTCGGCTCTGAAACTCTCTAATGTAGTTGCCATATGTAACAACTGAGAACTGAAGTACTCTGAATCAAATGAAGCAAAAGCCTAAGGCATAGGACGATACTGCCCAGTAGAAGCTGCAGAAGAACCAATAGTCGTATCTTCTGAGTAGCATGAATCCAAACCACCCAAGCCTTGCTTTCTTGATGAATTACTCAGGTTCCTTTTTGTGACCATGCCGGTGGAACCCTTAGGCGTGGTTCTCCACATACTCTGGTGTGTAGAAACACACGGGGAGATCCGATACTGTCACGGCTAAAATGGTGGATCCGGAGGAAGAGACAAGATCCAGAAACACCAAAGGGAAGACAAAAGGATAAGGAAAGGAGTCGCCACCTAGTCTTTTAATGGAAAGACGAGGAAAACCAATAAAACACAAAAAGGCAGAATACAAACAAGATGCAAAGATGCATGTGTGATCCGTGCCTAATGGATAATGCAGGATGAATGCGGGCCAGAGAAAGGGTAAGGATTCTGGTTTCCTACTGTCAATGGTCTGCTAAATGTATGCTTGCTTATTCTATATGCTCATGCATGAAGATGACTGAAAACATGCCAAATCAAGGAGAAGTGAAATCAAAGGGAAAAATTAATCCAAGGGTCAAATGTAGGCATTGTTAATGCCCGCTTTACTGTACGACCTTGGGCGATAAGGAAAATTGTGAAATTCTTGGAAAGCGTCTCGCAAAATAGGGGAAATTGGGATAAATCTGAGAAAATCAAAAAGGGGAAAATAATCCTTGTTTCGGGACCATGTCGGCTTTGTAAGCCTTTTACTGTACGTCCTCAGAAGATGGAAAACTAAAACAAGTGAAAACCGCGGAAAACTGAGAAAAACCAGGAAAACGAAGAGAAGACTAAGCTCGGAACAAAGCTAGAAAAGCGTGCACTGAGCAAGGAAGAAAAGATAGGGAAAACTACACGAAAAGATGTGAAAAGTATGCAAAATGCTAGTGTGAGTGCAAACCTGAAGAAGTCTATGGGGTTTTGTGCAAAAAGCCCAAATCTGAGGAAACTGAAGTTCAAAAGCCCAAATCATCGAGAAATACATAGGAAAACACATTCCATGCATGTATGAAGAAATCTAGGGTCAAATGTGCATCCCTAGTCAAAATGAAGTTCTCTAGGGGCTAAAATGCAATTTACCCACTAATGCATGCAATGCAAATCAATTCAGCATAAAATTAGGGTAAAAATGCAATAAAATTTCTCAGAAATGATCTAGGAAGTTTCAGGGGCAAAATGGTCATAGGGGAAAACAAGTAATCAGAGCAATTTTGCAAAGCATAGGGGGTAAACTGCAAAAAACCCAGCAAACAAAGCATCCAAAAGAAATTCAGAAATTCAGGGGCAAAAATGTAATTTTCATTGAAAGTAAAATATTTCAGAAGAAATCCAGTGAAATCAAAGGGCTAAAATGCAATTAAACCATGAAAACATGCTTCTGGAATGTTTTAAAACAAAGTCAGGGAGTTTTATGCAATTTTCACAGTAAAATAAGCCTTCTAGAAGTTTTCTGTAAAACACAGGGGCATAAGTGCAATTTGCCCAATGAAAACATGCTTCTGGAAAAGTTTCAGAGAAGTATGAGGGCTAAAATGCAATTTAACCAACAAAAACAACTACCTAGAGAGTTTTTCAAGTATGCGAGGGCTTCTATGCAATTTTTACTGTAAAAATGAACTATCAGAAACATTTTGAAGAAGATCAGGGACTCATATGCAATTTTTACAATAAAATGAACCGTGAGTATCATTTTAAGGAAATCTAGTGTTATCAATGCAATTTACCTGAAGTAAAATACATTTTATAAACTCTAGGGGCTTTTATTAAAGTTTTAAACTCAGAAAACATTACTTCAAATGTTCAGGGTAAAACATGTAATATTTTCAGTTAAAACTTTATTCGAAACATTTTAGAAAAATGCTTGCAGGACCTATATATAATAAAAGGACCCAAAAGTAATTCCAGAAGGACTTATTTGTAAGAAAAGCATAAACTCCGGATTTTATTCAAATAAAACGTTTTAAATGCTTTTTTTAAAAAGAAAAAGAAGCGACGGTCATCTGTGACGGAGCTCATCGACGACGACCACCGGAGGGGGGCAAACAATGCCTTCCCGTGGTCCGATCTTAGATCAGACTCCACGAGAAGCAAGAGGGAGAAAAGAGGAAGACATCCAACTGACTAGATGGGTGATCCAGCCATTGGAACGGCCTCCCCACCTACCTCGCCGTCGAGCTACTTCGGCGACGGCTACGGGGAAGATGGAGGCCTCCGGAGGCTGAGGAGCGGCGGTCCACGGGTCCTGGTGGCTGCGGGGCGTTGAGAGGAACCTCCTTTCATCCCTAGGAGCTGAGTGGAGTGACGGAACGGCTCTGGTTGTCGACGGCTGTCGATCTCTGGCGAGGAAGGTTGCAGCGGCAGCGGCGTGGATCTGGGGGCTCGGGAGTCTTCGTGGGAGGTGGTGGAGTGATCTTGGATGATCAGAGGTGCCCTAAAATGCGGGAGGCGCGTGGTCAATCTCTGGACTCCGTCGTCTTCTCCGGCGACGGTGGGATCCAGGCAATTCTCCAGTGTGCGCGGTGCAGGCTTCTGGAGCGGCAGAGCGGCGAGGCATGGAGCGGAAAAGCTCCGGGGAGGCCAAAGGAGGAGGAGGGAAGACTCGGGGGTCTAGGAAACCTCCTGGATTGCCCCCCCACCTCTGTCACCAGTGTTCTGGCAACGACAGGGCACGGCGGAGCGCCAGAGGCCAAGGGATCATTCTGGATCCCATGGAACCGGCCCAGGAAGAGAGGAGGAGGGCTAGAGGATCAAAAACAGAAATAAAAAGAGAATTTTAGGGGGTATACCTGAACGGAGGTGACTCGTCGGCAACCTGAAGCGGCTGGTTTCCTCCTCCGCAGTGGCTCTGGCTCTGCTCTCCTCTTCCTCACTCTCAATTCACAACTCTCGAGTGCTCTCAGCGTCCCTGGTGTCCACTGTCGCGAGCTCTGCTTCTCCATTTATAGGCTACCGGAACCCATTTGGCTGGCTCAAATTCTGTGCGTGACATGTAACAGAACGACAACAACCTCCGACCGCCGTTACGCCAACTCAGTAGACAACCAACGGTTGTCCCCCACACACTCTGGTTTGCTCCCTAGCCCGCCGACAGAGATGGACGACGATCCTAGAGTCTCCGGCGAGCCATCCAATGGCTGAGGATACTCTGGATTGTTGGCTGGATTGACGGTGAGATTGGGAGCTCAATAAGGAGGTGGATTTAGGCTGATTTCGTGAGGCTTAGTGGAGAGAAAATGGGTTCAGTAGGTAAGGAGGAAAAATGTGGAAATTTTGATTATTTTGGGTAGGAAAAACTTAGGTAAATGAAGGAGGATTTTGGATTTAATTTTGGTAGAAATAGGTTCAACTTTGGGAAATCAAATGGGAGGAAATGTAGGTTGAGCCATTGAGGGCCTTGTGGGCTTCATGGTTCCTATGTGGGCCTTGTGGGCTCCCATGGGCCGAAATGGGTTTAGGTGGGCCCAAATGGGCTAAACGGGCTTAACTAGTGTTTAATCGGCCTAAGTGGGCCTTCATGGGCCCAATTGAGTCTCCATGAATTAAATGGCCTTGGTAAAGTCAAAACTCAGCCACCACATCCCCATCATGCAAAATCAGAAAATTGGGGTCTCTACAGATGCCCCTCCCTGAGCGAGGTCGGAGGTCAAGTAGAACAGAGACCGATGCTCAGGGTTGAGAAAGACACCCCACGTGAATCCACAAACAAGAGTTTCCCATAGGCAATCAGCCACTAGCCAGGAACATAATAGGGGTCCGCACGAGAGATCCTACCGCCACAACCGAGGCCAAGCACAATTGATTAAGAATTGACAAGCTGACGACCAATCAGCTCCTAAGAGACATGACTTGTTGTCGCACTTGTCGCACAAAGCGCCAGACAAGACTTATGGTGCCTACCGACCGGGAAGTGACTGATCATGGAAGTCATCCGGGTAGTTCAGGCTACCAGCCTAGAAGGACGAGAGGAAACGAAGAGAGTGGGGAATCCATCAAGCACCACAGGGATTGCCTGGGTAGTTCGGGATACCAGCCCACAGGAGGAAAGGAACAACATGGAGTGGAACTCGAACCAAAACAAGAGGGGCATCGAAGTTTGTCCAGATGGACAACACCAGGGACGAGAACATCCAGATTACATCCAATAGCCCAGATAGGAGAAAAAGGGAGGCCTCGATTCCATCCCTTCGGATAGGACCCAAAGGCGAGAAAGGGTGCCTTAATCCCATCCATCCGGATAGGACCCGATCCCATCCGTCTGGATTGGATCTCACAGGCAGGAGAATGTGCCTTAATCCTATCCGTCCAGATTGGATCTCACAAGCGGGAGAATGCCTTAATCCCATCCGTCCAGATAGGACGCGATCCCATCCGTCTAGATAGGACGCGATCCCATCCGTCCAGATTGGATCTCACAGGTAGGAGAAAGTGCCTTAATCCAATCCGTCCAGATAGGACCCGATCCCATTCATCCGGATTGGATCTCAAAGGCGGGAGAGAGTGCATTAATCCCATCCGCTCGGATAGGACCCGATCCCATCCATTCGGATTGGATCTCACAGGCGGGAGAATGCCATGATCCCATCCGTCCGGATTGGATCTCACAAGTGGGAGAATGCCTTAATCCCATCCATCCAGATTGGACCCGATCCCATCCGTCCGGTTTGGATCTCACAGGCAAGAGAGAATGCCTTAATCCCATCCGTCCGGATAGGACCCGATCCCATCCGTCCAAATTGGATCTCATAGGCGAGAGAATGCCTTAATCCCATCCGTCCGGATAGGACCCGATCCCATCCGTCCAGATTGGATCTCATAGGCAGGACAATGCCTTAATCCCATCCGTCCGGATAGGACCTGATGCCATCCGTCCAGATAGGACCTGATGCCATCTGTCCGAATAGGACCTCACAAGCGGGAGAGAATGCCTTAATCCCATCCATCCGGATAGGATCTCACAGGCGAGAGAGAATGCCTTAGTCCCATCCGTCCAGATTGGATCTCACAGGCGAGAGAGAGTGCCTTAATCCCATTCGTCCGGATGGGACCCGATCCCATCCGTCCGGATGGATCTCACAGGCGGGAGAATGCCTTAATCCCATCCGTCCGGATAGGACCCAATCCCATCCGTCCGGATAGGATCTCACAAGCGAGAGAGAGTGCCTTAATCCCATCCGTCTGGATAGGACCCAATCCCATCTGTTCGGATTGGATCTCACATGCGAGAGAGTGTGCCTTAATCCCATTCGTCCAGATTGGATCTCACAAGCAGGAGAATGCCTTAATCCCATCCGTCCGGATAGGACCTGATGCCATTCGTCCGGATAGGACCTCACAGGCGGGAGAGAATGCCTTAATCCCATCCGTCCGGATAAGACCCGATCCCATCCGTCCGGATAGGATCTCATAAGCGAGAGAGAATGCCTTAGTATCATCTGTCCGGATAGGACCCGATCCCATCCGTCCGGATAGGATCTCACAGGCGAGAGAGGGTGCCTTAATCCCATCTGTCCGGATTGGACCCGATCCCATCCGTCCAGATAGGATCTCACAGGCGAGAGAGAATGCCTTAATCCCATACGTCCGGATAGGATCTCACAGGCGGGAGAGAATGCCTTAATCCCATCTGTCCGGATAGGACCCGATCCCATCCGTCCAGATAGGATCTCACAGGTAGGAGAGAATGCCTTAATCCCATCCGTCCGGATAGGACCTGATCCCATCTGTCCAGATTGGATCTCGCAGGCAGGAGAAAGTGCTTTAATCCCATCCGTCCTGATAGGACCCGATCCCATTTGTCCGGATAGGATCTCACAGGCGAGAGAGAGTGCCTTAATCCCATCCGTCCGGATAGGACCCGATCCCATTCGTCCGGATTGGATCTCACAGGCGAGAGAGAATGCCTTAATCCTATCCGTCCATATAGGACCTGATCCTATCCGTCCAGATTGGATCTCACAGGTGAGAGAGAGTGCCTTAATCCCATCCGTCTGGATTGGATCTCACAGGCGAGAGAGAAATGCCTTAATCCCATCCATCCGGATAGGACCTGATCCCTTCCGTCTGGATTGGATCTCACAGGCGAGAGAGAGTGCCGTAATCCCATCCGTTCGGATAGGACCCGATACCATCCATCCTGATTGGATCTCACAGGCGAGAGAGAGTGCCTTAATCCCATCTGTCCGGATAGGATCTCATAGGTGAGAGAGAATGCCTTAATCCCATCAGTCCGAATAGGACCTGATCCCATCCGTCCGGATAGGAACTCGAAGGCGAGGGAAATGCCTCGATCCCATCCGTTCGAATAGGAACTCGAAGGCGAGGGATGGGGGGCCTGACCTTCTATTTAGCCACAAGGATTTGCCAAGGGAGATCTTATTCAGGTACCAGTGCACCCTGGATTGTCGTTGTTGTGGGGAATGTCTGTTAAATTGGTGTAGTGCCATGCTATAGTTGTCATTCCAGTGGGGGCCATTATGTGGTAATTGTCATTTCTCTGTAAGAAGATACACTGACCATCACTTGGAAGATAATTCGTACCATGCCTTCTTGAAATAGCCCTTCTTTCCACAAAGCAGCTCACATGCCCTTGGTCGAAGGCTCTGATTACATTGATGTTCTGTATGTGACTTTTGACCAAAGAGCAACTAACATGCCCCTGGTTGAAGTCTTTGGTTCAATTTCACCACAGCTAGTCCTTCGTATGTGACCTTTGAACAAAGAGCAGCTGACATGCCCCTGGTTGGAGGCTCTGGTTCGGCTACATTGTAAGTTGATGTTCTGTTAGGTGCCTGAAACACGATTTTCCATCAAAGAGCAGCTGACATGCCCCTGGTCGAATGTTCTGGCTCAGTTACACTGTAGCTTGTGCTTTGTATGTGACTTTTAACCAAAGAGCAGCTGACATGCCCCTAGTATTGGACTGGCTGGACATCATTTGAGGGTATGAGGGTCTTGGAAGCCAGGCTGTAACTACGGATGTTCCGTGAGCCACTGGAGTACTTGAGACCGTCACTAGCTGAAGAAAACGACAATTCATCAAGTGACTGAGAATATGTGCAACCAACTGCTTTCCTGTTCTGTACTTGGAAGATTGACGGAATCGAGGCGACTTGATAGAGGTCTTTGATTGAGGTTGTAATCTGCCCCTGACTGGCATGTTTGGGGCGTATTCTGTTCACCTGTGGTGTTTTGATGGCTCTGTATTTGGGCGCACCACTTTAGGATATCTTTCTGATTGTCTTTGCCAAATTCTGGATTATTGTAGGGTTCAGAGTCACGTTGTTGTCCCTACTAATCATTTGACATGTAGGTTTTGATCAGAGAACAACTGTCTTGCCCTTGATGAATTAGATTGTGTGAGTCCAGCTAGAAGGCAGCTGACATGCCCCAAGCATAAGGGTGAATGATCCCTTGAATCATTGAAGCGGCTGCAGTTGATTTTGATTGAGGCCAAGGACACCTTCGTTCCTTGACTGGAGGCATGTATACTCATCCACTGTTCTGAGCTATGCTCGGATGGCAAGAAGTAATGTGAGACATCGTAGTATGTCTT
>JAMKQA010013040.1:0-15360 GCA_024699735.1 Posidonia australis
GCTTTGTTCTTTTTACTGTTTTATGTGTTTTAACTTGCATTGGCATTTGCATATAGAGCGATGATGATAAATCACTCAGAATGATACAATTTTGATTATGCTTATGCAATATCTTTGCATTATACACTTGACCCGGGATATAAGAGTGACATTTCTTAGCATAGGACACACCTCGCACATCATGCACCTATTAGCATAAGGCACTAAACATGGCATGGCATATCGCCCTCGGGCGTATAGCAAGAGGCTGAAAAGCCAACATTTCATTGGATAAATCATAGAAGACCGATTTTATCGGGCGTACGAGGGTGCCTAACACCTTCCTCGTACGTAACTGGGATCCTTACCCACATCTTTCTGGTTTTCGCAGACCTGTCCTTATTGTTTTGCATGATTTTTCATGTTTATAGTTTTCCTCGTCTTCCATAATAGACTAGGTGGCGACTCCTGCATTTTTGCATTTTATTTTATTTTTCGACGTGATTTTGCCGACCGTTTCGCATCTTTTTGAGATCCTCCTCGCCGACGTGGTTACAGGCGGCCTGAGACTCTCCCTCACCTCTAGCTCCGCTGAAGTGACACTAGGGAAGACGACGACGTGGTGGTTCCGGCGTTCCGGCACCAGCGAAGGTCGGAGGAGCATCGGAGGACCATGGGGAGGCTTCCAACTGCTATGATGAGGACTAGGGTGGCCTGTGTTGTTCCCCCTCGTCTCCTATGCCAGAGACAACCACGAAGGAGGTAGGGGTGGCACTCCAGGCACTGGAACGCTTGTGTGGCTGCTTGAAGAGATCCCTGGCAAGGTGGCGAGTCTTCTGGAGGTGGTTGTGAGTGGCGGGGGTGCAACCATGGGCTTCGAGCAACTTCCACTGTGGACGGTCGATGATCGACAGAGTGGCGGCGGCATTCCTGGTTGTTGGTGGCCAGCGGGATCCCTTCCTGAGTGATAGGGACTCAAGGAGGAAGTGGAGGAAGGGGGAGGAGAGGCCCTAGGGTCCTTTTCCCTATCCAAGGGGCAAAGGGCCTCGCGCGGTGGTAGTGAACCAACCACTAGAGGAGGGGGAAAGCGGCGGATAGGGCGTACCTCCGCTGTGACTCATTCCAGGGGGATATGATTGGATTGGATGGAGCTAAAGGACGAAGATTTGAAGCCAAACAAAAGGGTTACATGAGCCCTAGACGATTTCCCCAGTAACGGTGATTGGGGCTTCTAAGGGTGAAAAAGGCTAGAGGGGGAGCTTCAGATATCGTGGATTGTTGGGCTCTCTCTAGGGCTCATGTGGGCTCTCTCCTTGGATTCGAGCACATGGGCTCTCTCAGTCGATAGTCAGAAGCTTTTAAACGCTAGTGGGCTTCCCGACGCCGTCGATCTTCCTCCTTGATGGCTATGGACCGCTCGATGCTCACGTGAGCTAGCAGAAGTTGTTGGGTGATCGTCGGAGATCAAGGGATTGCTATCGGAGTAAGCACCGGAGATTGTTTGCTGACTATCGAATGTGGCCGGAGATTGGTCGAAATTATTTTCCATTTGCCTAATGTTTTCTGGTTGATAAATGTCAATGGGTACTGTGGGTTGGATTTAGGCCTAGCATTTGGGCTTTTGATTTTAGCTTTTTTAGGTTTTTGTTTTTAACGGTTTTTTAAGGGATTTTAGGGTTTTGGTTCTTTAGTTTTAGGTTTTTATGATTTTAATTTTTTTTTGGTTATTTAGGATTAATGACTTGTGGTTTAAATTTGGTTTTAGATTTTAAGTTCTTGTAATTTAAATTAAAGTTTTGATTTTGTGACTTTAACTTGGTTTTAGGTTTCATAGTTTAATTAAGTGATTTTAAATTAGGTTTTTTTTTTAATTTATTACTTAAAGGTTTTTGTGTTTTTAATTAGGGTTTTGAGTTTAATTAAGTGATTCTAAATTAGGATTTTTTGGATTTTAATTATGGTTTTGATTTTAATTAGGATTTAGGGTTTTATTGTTTCAAGTTTAATTTGGTGATTTAATTAGAGCTTTTGGGTTTTTTTTTATGGTTTTTTATGGTTTTAAGGTTTAAATGGATTTGGTTAATTGATTTATGTTTTGGATATGATTAATTTTAAATCTATATTTACTTAATTTTTACTTGATTTAATTAAGGATTTAGTTTAAATTTTGATTTAATTGGTTTTTATTAGGGATTTGATTTAGATTTAGATTTAATTAGTTTTTTGCTTGAGTTTGCTAGGATTAGGGTTTTTATTTATTAGATTTAATTTCCAATGGATTTTATTGGGTTTTACTTGAACAAGGTTTTAATTAGGGTTTTTGCTGAATTAATTTGAGTTTTAAATGGTTTACATGTTTTTTACTTGATTTTTATTTAAATTAGGATTTTCACTTAAGTAACATGGACTGTAAATGGTTTGAATAGATTTTATTTGATTTTGGTTTTAATTAGAAATTTTTACATAATTAATTTGGATTTTAAGTGGTTCAAGTGGATTTTATTTGATTAATTTCGATTTTCAATATTTAAGTGGATTTTTTGTGGTTTTGCTTTGGATTAACGTTTTTACTTAATTAATTTAGGATTTGTGATGGTTTAAGTGTGTTTTGTATGGTTTTTATATCTGATTATGGAATTTTTCTTTGATTGGGTTGGATGGAGTCAAAATGGGCTTATGTAGGCTTGAGTGGGTTTGTGGGATTAGGTTGAGCAAGGTTTTAGGTTTGGTTAGGGTTTTGGTGAAGTTAGGGTTTTGGTGGAGTTATGGTTTAGGTGGAGTTAGGATTTTGGTGGTGTTACCAGAGCATATTTCCAAAGGAGCCTATTGCCATGTGACTGCAAAATCAGGGTGTCTACAGATGTCATTGGAGCCATTAATCTGGCAGCCTCCAATAAACACCATTACATCATTGTGGCCAATGATTATTTCACTAAGTGGGAGGAAACAACCTCCAACAAGATAGTTACTACAATTGCAACCGAAAAGTTCATCAAAAACAATATTATAGCTCAGTACGAGGTTCCTCATGCAGTTATTTTAGATAATGGGAAAAAAATTATTGCGAAGAGGATTGAGGATTATTTGCAAAGCTACAAGATCAAGCACCATAGATCCTCTTCATATAGTCCACAGATGAACGACATAGTGGAGGCTGCCAAGAAGAATCTTACAAAAATATTAAAGAAGATGGTAGACACTCATCAAGATTAGCATTATAAGCTCCCATATGCTTTATGGGCTTCGAGAACATCAATCCGAACCTCCACGGTGACAACCCCATATTCACTAGTGGATGGCATGGAGGTTGTTCTCCCCTAAGAAGTAGAGATCCCATCGCTTAGAATCTGGTGTGAAGTAAAGCTTGATGAGGTAGAGTGGATCGACGACCATTGTGTTTAGCTGAACTTTATTGATGAGCATAGATTGCAGGCCATGTATCATGCCCAATATTATCAGAAGAAGATGGCCCGAGCATATCAGAAGAAAGTCCAATCAAGGAGTTTCATGCCAAGAGGCTTTGTTTTGCATGCCATTTATCTCCTTGATGCTTAGGGTAAATTTAGATGTAATTCGCATGGACCCTTCATTGTAAAGCAAGCCTTATCCAGTGGTGTGATCATTATTGAGGATATGGATCATTTGAAGCAATCAGAGTCGTTCAATACGTGCTACCTAAAAAAGCACTACCAGTGACTAACAACCATGTTCTTGCCTTGTAAAGTGTCATTCTTCTATCCATATGACCTAGTAAGTGAGTGTGCAAATATTCATGGGAGATTAGGCGAGATGTCTAGATTCCTAAAGGACCTATGCTTCCAGAGGGAGATAAAATGTTAGGATGAGAATGAGTGTGTGAGAAAAATATACAAGCATATGCATAGGGGCATAAAAGAAATAAGAAGATAGAACGTGTAGACAGAAGTTAGCCTCAAAGAGAGAGGCCAGTAGGGTCATCGTATCCCTACCATTCACCTTGGAGAGGAGTCGAAGCATGCACTTATAGAACAAATATTTCTGAAGGGATTAGTGACCCCATTTCTTCTTAAAATTGAAAGCCATAGTCCAAATCAGGTACTCACTATCTCCAAATAAGGGATAGTGTGGACTTGATTGCCTATGAGGGAGTAAAAAAAATTGAATCAATGTAAAAAGTAGGTGTAGGGCCTTACGAATCTAGCATGGAGCCCAAGCTACCACTAAGCAACTCGTAACCCAATTTTTGGAGAGCCATCTATAAAACTAGGGACTTGGGTAGGGTCTATAGACGCCCAAATTTCGTAGGATTGTAGGTAGGCTTCACTAGAATGGACTTTTGGTTGCTGGGCTCTCAATCACTTTTCCCCAAGAGCAACTTGACATCTTAACATAATTTCATCAACAAAATTAGGCTAAACCCTAATCCAAAATCCTAAAACCTAAACCTAGCCTAAACCCTAATCCAAAACCCTAAGCCTAGCTTAAATCCTAATCCAAGGCCCTAAACCTAGCCTAACAAACACCAAGCACTTCCCATTCCATCATAACAACCTATAACAATCATAACCACCTTTACAAACCCTAACCACTTCCCACTCCATCATAACAACCCATATCAACCTATAACAACATCTAACTACCTAAACAAACTCTAACAACTTCCCATTTAATCTAACAACTCTAACAACTTCCCACATAATTTAACAACTTCCCACTCAATCTAACAACTCTAACAAACTTTCATAACAACCCTATCTACTTCACTAACCACCTAACCATATAACTCTATAAATACCCCATTTGTAGCTAAAAAAAGAAGAAGAAAAAGCTTGGAAAAAGAGGGCAAAAAACAAGAGAAAAAAGGAGAAAAACACCAATGGAGACCAAACCAGAGAAAACCTGTGCAATCCAGTAGTGAAGCCACTAAGGATCCTTAAGAGAAAGTAGATCAGAGCTCAGGAGCCTTCGTCGGCAACCAGGGATCTCCGACCACCGTCTCCAGTGAGCTTCGACAATTGGAATAGCCTCCACACACTGCCAGCTCACGTAAGCCATTGAATAGAGCTCAATTCTTGTCCATTTCTCCCCTTGGATCTTCCTTAACCTCCCATGAGTTATTCCAGTGGAGATTGGAAGCTTGCTGGCTGGAATTTCATGTTTTACGGGTCATCGGTCCCATTTTCCAGCAAGAGAGGTGGGGGCACGAATCCATTGGGTGATTCGTGTCTTGGTGTGGGCGGAGTAGTTAGGCTAGATCCCCTCTTGCTCCTCCACTTTGGAAGTCGTCTAGCCCCCCTGGAAGCCACCAACAGCAACTCGTTGCTCGCTGCGTCTACTGTCACCAAAGAAGACGATCGATAGTGAAGATCGTCTAGGAAGCTCGCACATCGCTACTCCCTCCTGTCTAGTCGAAAACCTTCCTCTCTTTCCCCTTGATTTTCCTGAAGTGTAACTCGATGATGCCCCGGAGCTCCAGTCCACCTCCCACAGTCAAGCTCGCTGGAGAGGACAAAGTCGACGGCGAGGTGGATCGGGAGAGACATGCATGCACCATTCCTGACCTCCGCTGGCATGCGCATCTTCTCCCATCTTCCCGATGACCTTCTAGGAGCCTCGGACCTTCGCTTCGTTGCCTACAGAAGCTCCTCCCTCACTATGCACGGCGTCGGAGTCGTGATGCCGACGAGCGAGGTGGGGAAGGAACCAGGTCGTTCGATGCCTCATCAGAGCCATTGGATATCTTCATCCTTCCTCCCTCTTGCTTATCTAGAGGTTAGATACTTGATCAGGCGTCGGGGAAGCCCTGGATGGCTATGGAGCTTCCCTAAGTGATCATCGCTGGCGAGGTCAGTTGTCGACGACTGTTGTGTCTTCTTTTAAAAATCTTTTATTTAAACTTCTTCTTTTCATTTCTTGCAATTACGTCCTTGCATTTTGAATTTACCCATGCATCATTTTATTTTCGTTATTTGGTAAATTTTCAGTGTGGCCCATTACTTTTCTTTTATTAATCCTCTATCTTCAAATCGTTGACAAAAGCCTTCAGACTTCTTTATTTTCAGCCTTAAGTCCATTAATTTGCACATAAAACCTAGTCTTCACTAAAATTGCACTAAGAATATGATTTTGCGGTACATTTGGAAACCAAACCCTGGAAATTAACGTTCTTACTCAAAAAGTGCATAGATTTTCATTTTAAGCCCTAAATTTCTCCAAAATTACACTAAATGCATGTTTGTATGGTACATTTGCAAATCAGTCCCTGGAAATTCATATTTTCATCCATGAGTTTACTAATTTGCATATTTAACCTTGAGTTTCTTCAAAATTACAGTGAACACATGTTTTGCTGGCAAATTTGCAGATTGGACCCTAGGAATCCTAATTTTACAAAAAAAAGCACAGTTTTGCACATTTAACCCGCCAACTTCCTTAAAATTGCATAAAATGTGTTTTCATAAACATTTTTACTGATTTAACCCAAGAAACCTCAGTCTTTACCCAAGAACATGTAATTTTTGCACAGAGGCCCCTAGAAACTTACATATTTTACCCGTGCTTTCATTTGTACAATTTGTTACCCTTTTTTTCATGCATATATTCTCATGCTTATTTTTATTACATCATGCACGCATTTCAAACTTATTTCAAACTTAGTTTTCACATTATTTTCTGGATTTCTTTCGATTTTCATGATTTTGATTCGATTTGGATTTTCATTCCCCGAGGGCATACATTAACAGGCATGACAATGTCGACATTGACCCGAATGTGGATTACTTTTCTCTCATTTATTTTTCTTGAATTTCTTAAGTTTCCACTGCTTTTGCGTGATGTTTTCCGAATATTTCTGATTTTCGTGATTTTCCTCATCTCCCATGGGCATACAATAAAGTGGCATTTTTGATGCCTACATTGTCCCTCGTATTATTTTCCTGATTATTTATCGTTTATTCATTTCTTCTCTTTGATTTGCCATGTTTTTTCATTCATCTTAGTCATGTACATTCGGGCTAAACAAGCATACCACACTAGACCATTAGCAAGTACGATACCTAGAAAGACCAAATTCTTCGGGCGCATGGGGGTGCCTAACACCTTCCCCATGCATAAGAATAATCCTTACCCTTTCTTTGGCCCACATTGATCTATGCACTTCATCCATTAGGCGTGGAGCATACATGTGTTTTCTTCGCATTGATTTCTTCAAGGTTTTTCTTTGTGTTTGGTTTTCCTCATCTTTCCATCAAAAGACTAGGTGGCGACTCTTTTTCCTTATCCTTTTCTTATCTTTCTATGGTGTTTCCAAGTCTAGTGTCCTTCTTTGGATTCACCATCTTTTTCGTGACCATATCTAGACTCCTCATGTGTTTCCACGCAACATGGAGTCGTGCAAGGTTCCACCAGCATGGTCACATGAACTGGCGACTCCATTGGGGATAACCAAATTATGGCTTTCATTTTGGTTTTCTTGCTTGCTTGTCATTGATCTATACACTTTGTTATTGTTTGCTTGTTTGTACATATTTGACTATACATGTGTTTTGTGTCTTTTTGCATGATTGCTATGCCACCACACATGCACATGACTTAATTCATGCCTTTTCATGCTTGCTTTTCTTCACTTACCTGTGAGCACTACACTAGCACATGCCTTTTGCTTGTTGGTTGAGTGTTTGGATGCCATGATTGTGTGTTTTCTTCCCTTTTTTGTATTTGCCATGATTAAGAGAGTAGAGACATGTTTGTCTCCCTTCCTGGTTAAAAGAAAAAACAGACAAACTCAGACAAACCAATAATAAGGCTTGGAAGAAGGGAGCTCACCGGAGTTGGATCCGGTTGACGGTGAGCGAGGTCAAGGGAACAAGGAGCTGTGTTATTCTTACTTCTGGAAGAGGGGAAATGTTCCACTTGCCGCCTCCAAGCTTCCAACAACCTTGAACTACCGCAGTAGAGCCTCTGGAGCCACCTTCTTCCTCAGCACCATCGCCGGAGTCGCATCGACGACAAGGGACATGGGAGGCCAACTCCAGCCATTGAGGCGAAGATCCCGACCATTGGATATTCTCCACTCTTTCTCCTTTTACTCCCCATGGAGCCTGATGCATGATCAAGCATTGGGATTCCTTGGAAGGGCATCTCAAAAGGTTGTCGACGACGGAGTTTCATCGCCAGCGGCCGTCAATTCTTTTTCTTTTAAAAAAATTAAAAAATAAGTTTCCTTTGAATAAAATTCTATTCTTTTCTTTACATTTATGTCCTTATTTTCTTACAAATAGGTCCTTTCTCTTACTTTTAGGTCCTTGTATATATTTTTAAATCATTTAAATAACATTTGTCTTGAAGTATTATAGAGGAACCCCTGAGCTTTCTTAATAATGTTTTCCAAGCTTAAAAGTTAGACAAAAACCACTTGATTTGCTTTTCTTACATTTTAAGTCTTGCACTTTTGCATAAAAAACCCTGAGCTTTGTTGAAATAGTTTTGAATGAATATTTGTCTGCTTAAAAAGCAAATTAAACCCTGGGAATTTAAATATTAGCTCAAATGTGACTTGAATTGCATTTTAGCCCCTGAATTTTACTGATTTCTCACTGAATGCATGTTTTCTGGGGTAAATTTGCATGTGAGTCCCTGAAACTTTCTATTTCCGAACATGGACTCTTTTCCTTACATATTTAACCCTGAATTTCTTCAGAATTGCATTAAATACATGTTTTAATGGAAAAATTCCATATTGACCCCTAGGGATCTTTAATTTGACCAAAAATGGATAGATTTGCACATTTGACCCCAAATTTCTTCACAATTACATAAAATGTGTTTTTTCTATGTTTTTTCTATGATTTAGCTTCATAATTTCAATTTTCATTTAGAATTTGGGAATTTTGCACAAAAGCCCCTGGAATTTACACTTTTTACTCTCACATGCATTTTATACATTTTGTTGCTATTTTTCATGCGTATTTTCTCAAGCTTTCTTCCTTACATTGTGCATGCATTTCTTACCCATTTCAAACTTTTTTTTCCCATCATTTCCCTTGTTTTCTTCCGACTTTTACGATTCTGATTTTTTTTGGTTTTCCATTGCCTGAGGGCGTACATTAACAGGCTTAACAATGCCGACATTCTCCCGAATGAGGATTATTTTCCCCAATTTGATTTCTCATATTTCTTCAAGTTTCCGCTGATTTACGTGATGCTTTTCGAGAGTTTCTGGATTTTCCTCATCATCCATGAGCATACAATAAAGCGGCATTCTTAATGCCTACATTTGTCCCTAGGATTATCTTTTTCCTTTTATTCATTTCTTCTCTTTGAATTGGCATGTTTTCACAGTCATCTTTAGCATGTGCACTCAGAATAGGCAAGCATACACTCAATAGACCATTTAGCAAGCAGGAAACCTAGAAAGACCGAGTTCTTTGGGTGCCTAACCCCTTCCCCTTGTGTAATAAGAATCGTTACTCTTTCTCTGGCCTGCAATGATTTGTGCACTACATCCATTAGGCACGAAGCATGCATATTTTATTCATCCTGTTTTCTTCATGGTTTTCGTTCGTGTTTGGTTTTCCTCGCCTTTCCATTAAAAGACTAGGTGGCAACTCCTTTCCTTATCCTTTCTTATCTTTCTTTGGTATTTCTGAGTCTAGTCTTCTTCTCCGAATTCACCATCTTCACCGTGACCGTATCGGGACTCCTCGTGTGCTTCCACACACCGTAAGGAGAGCCATGCAGGGTTCCACTAGCATGGTCACAGGAACTAGCAACTCCATTGGAGATAACCAGATTCTGGCTTTCGTTTTAGATGCCATGATTGTGTGTTTTCTTCCCTTTATTTGCCGTGATTAGGAGAGTAGAGACATGTTTGCCTCCTTATCTAGTTAAAATAAAACACACAAACTCAGACAAACAAATAATAAGGCATAACTAGAGACAAATGCTCACAATTACCTATGGTTTAATAAAACAAAAGTAAAAGACACAAAAGCATATTGCATGATTGGTCATATAGGGCATGCATCTTCTCCTCTGAGTCCACCAATAGTTTGCGAAGTACAATTCTAGTAATCCGTTCTATAGTTTTGGCATAAGGCATGTTGCTAGTTTGCGCCCTTTCTTTGGAGTCGTGTCAGTGCTAGTAGAGGGTATATCTCCATGTTACTGCAGGAGACGAGGCCACCAACGCACCACTCATTCACTGCCTGCGCTCCGACCAGGATTTAGAACGAGAACCTTACTTTTCTGACCAGAGTCAAAACCCAAAACCTATGAGTGCATCCCATGTGGTCAACCCCATATGGGACATGCAAGATGAGAGAGTGCACTTTAGGACATTCATCTACATTGTGTGTCATGGCATGCGACATTAATAACTCGCAATTGTCTGTGCAAAGTTGTTTGGGTTCTGATACCTGTTTCTCTTACCTGCTCTCCCTGGTAGCTTGTTGTGAGGTCCTCAGCTAGGAGCTCAGGTGTCCCCATTGCGAGCGGCCTCTCGTGGTTGTTTTCTCTTACCTTTTCTGAACTACTGATTACTTTTTGACTGTAGTTTTTCTTAAAGCTCATGCGTTTGTCTTTGTCGCAGCTCCATTCATATTCGCTCGTGGTCAGCCATGGCCCAACTGACCAGCGAGCCCCATGTTGTTGTTCTAGAGGAAATTTCAGATTCGGTTCCTCCTTCTTTCAACTCTTCTGATTTCCCTTCCCTCCATACATTCCATTTTTGAGTTCAATGGGACTCTGAACCCACTTTGGGGCATTCGTAGGCACCCATCGCTCAGGAGCCTATCGTTGAATCCATTGCAATGAACTATACATAGGTTCTAAAAGTGCTAGATGCACCTTTTTCCTTGGGCTTTCCTATTCTAGGAATTCAGTCGGTTGTGGCTACTTTTGCCTTCTGACCCATCCATTGGTGAGTGTTCTACCATGCAACCACAGCATCTGATGGCTCTCGCATGGAGGCTGTAGTGCATGGCTCTCTATCCTGGTCCTACTTCTGCTCCTTTCCCCTTGACCCCTAAGGTTTCGATGCAGACCACCTTAGTGTTGTAGCTCACCCCACTACACTATCGCCCATACCATCAGCTCAGCTCTTCGCTGCTCCGACGATAAGGACATCATCTTTGCCTCCTGCACCTTCACTACACTATGCACAACATCTTTGCCTGATCGGAACAAATTAGCATTTGCACATAGTTCTCCACACACCACATACACACACTCCACCATTGAAGTAGTGCATAACATCGTAGTGGTTCAACAAGAACAACGACCTAAGCAGAGGACAGTCGTCGCACTGAGAGTGACTTCACACCGCTTGGAAGGCCGCTGAGTGCCCTTCTCCCTTAGATTGTGTCGCTTCTGCGACTCTCGGATCCTTGTCCGCCACCAAACCCACTCCCAAGGTGGTATGACGCAGGTGCGCATTGCGATTATCATCGAGCCCTGGGGCACTCGACTGATAATTGCCACACTCTCTGGGATGTTGTTCAGAGCTTGATCAACAAATGAACTATTGTCGTCAGCGCATAGGAGGCAGTATCCATACCTACAGCGACATCTGCACACACTAGTGTAGCGAACCTCTCCTCATTTGAGCCTGCAAGCTTTGTGGATGTTTGAACTTCAGTGGTTTTCCTCTTTCTCCCAGTTCTTTCTTGGAGAATCCATCAGGCCTCATTAGCCTAGTTTGTTCTTTTGTCTTTTTTGCAACATTCACATATGTCACACTTGTTCTAGTTCCTCTTTAGCCTAGTTTGTCCTCTTGTCTTTTCACAGTCTTGTCCAGCGACAAACACGTATGCCACTCTTGTACTTGTTCCTCTGTGGGGGGTCTTGCCTAAAGATTGTTAGTTGCCATGCATCGATCTGATTCAGCACGTGCAAATACCCTGGATCAAGTGGGAGACAATCATACAGTAGATATCAACTCCAATAGAGATACAATCCTAATGTCACCAGCAGATTCAACATTCATAGTCTCAATTTCAATAATGATCTTGATGGCTTCAGTTACACCTGCCTTGATTCTGGTTTCCAGTGGCACTACAAAGAGTTACTTTGAGCCCCAATGGCATCGACAAAACAGCAACAACAAGGACTAGAGATGTATCCATTTCCGTTGTTCTCTTTTGTTTTTAATTTTTGCATCACCATATGTCAAAACACAAAAAAAATAATAGAAAAAGCACAAATGTTGAAAAAGAAATTAAATAAAATAAAATACAAAACAGAAAAACATTAAGAATAGTAAAAAATAATAGTTTGCTTGTCAATAACATTCTGCCTGATAATGAAAATTGGAAAGGCTCGCCTATGTCAGAATGGATTATCCCTCCTCAGAGTTCACTACATAGACAACCAAGTTTGCAAGGGAGCCACCAAACATCAATGCCAGACGAAATATCCAAACTCCACCAGGATCCTGCACCTCCAAGAGGGATATAAAATGTTAGGGGTGACTGAGAGTGTGCGCCAGAAAAGAAGACATACATTCGCAAGGGCATAAAAGAATAGAGAAGATAGAAGGCAAAGATAGAAGTCAGCCTTAAGAGTGAGGGGCGTGCGTTGTAGTTCTATCCTTACCATGCCTTAGAGAGGTGTTGGAGTATGCGCTTAGTAAAGTCACACCTATGAGGGACTGACCCACCCTCTTCCAATAAAGGCCTCTAGAATGGATCGTGCGTTTATTACCTCCAAGTCAAGGTTAGAGTGAAACCACACGTCCATGAGGGAGTAAAAGAAAAGACAATGGTATTGAAAAAAAAAAGAAGCAGGTGCAAGACCTTAAAGAGTTTGGCATGGAGCCAGGTTCATTACAATACCTTACAGCGAGTCCGAGTGCCACCACTACCTATTGAGAGCCACCAATGACTTGCGAATCTCTATAGTGTTAGCTTAGTCGAAGATGTAATCCTCCCATAACAAGCATATAGCTTTCCAGCCTAACTAAGGGCAAACAAATAGCTGAGCTAAACAAGTAAATGATCTAGATAATGAACTCATTGAACAAGCAAAGCAAGAAACAAGCAACTAAAATCAATAAATAAGACATGTATTTCTTGATCAAACAAAAAAGTCATTATTAGATAACTAAATTGCTCACAATAATAAAGTCCAACACAATAGTCATAATCATCATAGTTTTGCTTCGATAAATTCTTTTTGTTTGCATACGGACTTGTTCAACAAGATTTTCACCATGTACCTTCAACCAGGGGCATGTCAGCTGCTCTTTGGTCGAAAGTCATAGATCATGCGCCTGACAAAACATCAACTTACTATGTAACTGAACTAGAGCCTTCGACTAGGGGCATGTAAGCTACTTTGTGGAAAGGAGGACTGTTTTGTGAACTCTTGCTATGAATTATTGTCCAAACATTGGTCAGGTGCAAATTCTCATAGAGAAGTGACAATCATTACATAGTGGCTCCTACAAAGCGACAACTACAGTAGGACAATGCATCGAGTCAAGCATCAGATCTGGGGCATCGTTGGCATGTCACAAACACTGAATTCGTGATAGCATTGGGCATAGACAACAGATACCCAGTAGTTCCAACTAATATTCCCCACAGCGGTGACGATGTCGGGTGCACTAGTACTTGAATAAGATCCCCTTGGCGAAATTCTATTGGCTAAACCAGTTATCTGGGGACCCCAACTTTCTTTAGTTCCTTTCTTTAAGCAACATCCTTAGCTTTCCGATACTGGGGCATGCCAGTTACCTTTTGGTATTCATCTTCTATTACCAGGGGCATGTCAACTGCCGTTTGGTATCGTTCTCTTGATATCGATATTATGTCATTTGCACTTTTGGTATCCTTCTTTCCGAACCATCACTGACTACCTCTCGATAGGCGTGTTTGCTTTTCGAATTTCCGAACCATCACCGCCTGCTTCTCGGATGATGTGTTCGTTTATCCTTTGTCTGAACCGTCATCAACTACCTCTCGGTTGGTGTGTTGGCATTTTGGAATTCCGAACCATCACCTCCTACTTCTCGGATGATGTGTTCATTTATCCCCACTCTGAATTGTCACCGACTACCTCTCGATTAGCATGTTCGCTTTTTCGGTTTCTGAACCATCACAGCTTGCTTCTCGGATGATGTCTTCGATTATCTTCCATCTGGACCGTCACCGACTGCCTCTCGGTTGTTCTGTTCGCTTTTCGGGTTTTCGAAGAATCTCCGATAACTTCTCGAATGATGTGTTCAGCTGTCCTCCCACTGGACCATCACCGATTACCTCTCGGTTGGTGTGATCGCTTTTCGGGTTTCCGAACCATCATCGACAGCTTCTTGGATGATGTCTTCGGTTGTCCTCCTTCTGAACCGTCACCGACTGCCTCTTGGTTGGTGTGTTCGCTTTTCAGATTACCGAACCATCACCGCCTACTTCTCGGATGACGTGTTCGTTTATCCCCCTTCTGAACCATCACCGACTGCCTCTCTCTTGGCATGTTCTCTTTTCAGATTTCGAAACCATCACCGCCTACTTCTTGGATGATGTGTTCGCTTATTCTCCTTCTTAACCGTCACTGACAGCCTCTCGATTGGTGTGTTCACTTTTTGGGTTTTTGAACCATTGCCGACTGCTTCTCGGATGATGTGTTCATTTATCCTCCTTCTGAACCGTCACCGACTGCCTCTCGGTTGGCATGTTCACTTTTCAGATTTTCGAACCATCTCCGCCTGCTTCTCGGATGATGTGTTTGTTTATCCTCCTTCTGAACCATCACCGATTGCCTCTCTATTGGCATGTTCGCTTTTCGAATTTTCTAAACCATCACCGCTTGCTTATCGGATGATGTGTTCATTTATTCTCCCTTTGAACCATCACTGCCTGCTTCTTGGATGATGTGTTCGGTTGTCCTCCGTTTGGACCGTCACCGACTGCTTCTCAATTGGCGTTTTCGCTTTTAAGCCTTTTGAACTGTCACCGACTATCTCTCGGTTGGCGTGTTCACTTTCCAAGTTTCTGAACCATCTTCGCCGACTTCTTGGATGATGTGTTCATTTATCCTGCTTTTGAACCATCACCAACTGCCTTTCGGTAGGCGTGTTCATTTTTCAGATTTCTGAACCATCACTGCCTACTTCTCGAATGATGTGTTTGGTTGTCCTCCTTATGGACCATCACAGACTGCCTCTCGGTTGGCGTGTTCGATTTTCGGATTTCCAAACAATCACCGCCTGCTTCTTGGTAGAAGTGTTCGGTTGTCCTCCTTTTGAACCATCACTGCTTGCTTCTCGGATGTTGTGTTCATTTATCCTCCTTCGGGACCGTCACCAACTGCCTCTCGGTTGGTGTATTCACTTTTCGGATTTTCGAACCATCACCGTCTGCTTCTCGAATGATGTGTTCGGTTATCCTCCTTCTGGACCGTCACCGA
>JAMKQA010013041.1:0-17435 GCA_024699735.1 Posidonia australis
GTGAAAAGCTGAGGACTCTAATACCCGATTTATATCAATTGGCTAGATTTAAAAAAGCCTCTGTCTTTAAAACCTTGAGTTTGCATGCTGCTGATCCGAATTCTCTTTTCATTGAACCTTTGATAGCAGAGAATATTGACTCACTACATGATCAAGTGGATACCTTAACATGTATACTAAACACTACTAGTCTTACAGAAGCACAAGATTCAATGATATGAAAGCCCACCAACAATACATTCACTGTAAAATCTTGTTATGAAATGCTTAATGATGGGGGACATCGTTTTAAATTTATGAATGAAATTTGGGATTGTTGGGTTCCATTGAAAATTAAATTATTTACCTGGTTAGCTTTGTCCAATAGAATACTAACTAAGGACAATTTAATGAAAAAGGGCTGGTATGGGAATGATTGTTGCGTACTATGTACTAATGGTAGTGAATCTGTGAAGCATATATTCCTGTTATGTCCTTTTGTGCAATCTATTTGGAATTCATTTACTGTT
The DNA here is from genome assembly GCA_024699735.1 of Posidonia australis. Classification (NCBI taxonomy): domain Eukaryota; kingdom Viridiplantae; phylum Streptophyta; class Magnoliopsida; order Alismatales; family Posidoniaceae; genus Posidonia; species Posidonia australis. The sequence goes on from JAMKQA010013041.1 coordinate 510, forward strand.
GGAAGCATATATCCCGTCTTTACTTCTGTTGAAGACTTCTTTGTTGTTCCTCCTGTGCTGAAGTTTTCTACTACATAAACTGGGGCCCATACTTTCGTTCAAGTTGTTTTCTGGCTTGTATGGCAGGAGAGAAACAACAGGATATTTAGGGGTTCATGTAAGAACTAATATATGATAATCAGTGATATTTCTGTTTTGTTTCATTGTTGGGTAGCTTCTCTGGCTACAGGTTTCGAAAAAGAGGAAAACATTATGGCAATCTCTTCTTTTCAACAGTGCAGTGGCTTAGCTCAGAGCAATATCCCACCCACCAATGCCTTCGGTGAGATGGAGTGTGACACTGGTACTCCTGCTCTTCCATCTCGTGATTAACCTCTGGTTGATTGAATCCTACTGTTGATATTGGCAGCTTATTGTGGCTAGTCTTATTTTTTGCTATCAAAACAATACTATACCATTTTTGAAGGTCACATGTTGTGTGACGAGTAATTTTCGCTGTAATATTTTTTTGAGATTGTACTTTGAAAGACTGATATTGACACTTTTATACATTAATAATATCACCTACCATTAACAAAAAAAAAAAAAAAAAATCTAATGTCAACGAAAACATATATATATACTGAACTTTTTTTCCCTTACACAAAGCCACTCACGGCCACCTAACGATCGAAATGTGTAGAGAATAATTGGTGATCATTAACTACTCAAAGTCGAGAAAATATAATCTACTATTTTGTGGTACCAAGCTATTAACCTTTTGTGTTATCAAAAACTTGTTTTAACTCTTTTTTTTTTTCAGGTGCAAGGTAATAAACTTGTTTTCACCTTTAGATCCTATTCGAACTAGAAGGTTATGCAAGATCGCCGCAATAATTGTAGCTTATAATACTCTGTTGTTTTGCTAACGCCGCAACGCGTGATCGTAACCAGCACAACCAACATATAATCTGCAATCTACAAAAAAGGAAAAAAAAAAATTTTGTTTTTTTTTTAGAAAAATGTAAATATATTTAACTAAAAAACAAAAGAAATGCACATGCTAGACAATGTAAGAGTATATACGCAAGTGAGTAGGAAAGAAAGACAAACCTTGGGTCCTTCAAGTTCCTCTGAAAAGCAACACCTAACTTTGAGTAACTTTTTCCCTTAGAGGATAGATAGCATCAAGTTCCAATGCAGTGGTGCAGAAAAATAAAGGCTAGGATAGCGATGGAGTAGTAAGCAACGTAAAAGACAAGCAAATTTAGAAGAATGCTAATTAGAAAAAGGCCATGCAAGACAAGAACCATCAAGATGAGTTTCCTCCAATGGGATAAGCACTTGACCATAAGACGCTGCCAATTTGGTGCCATGGAAGGAATGGCTTGTGTGTGGGTGAGTGCAGTGCTTATTGGTTCACGTAAACTGAGATGTTGGAATTGGAGAGACAACCAGAGTTAATAAAAGACAAGGAGATGGGCCTAACTAACATAAACAGTTACAGTAGTTCAATGCTTCGGTTATAGGTGTTTGTTTATGGTGAGAGACGAAAGGTCATGGATTCCATAGTAATGGCCTTAGGTACATTCTTGGGACTGTTGCTTTTCTGCTTCTAGCTTCTTGTGCGTTTCTTGTCTTCCTTGGTCAATATTGATGTATCTACAGTCAACATGAATTTAACTTGTTTATAAACTAAATTGAAAAAAAATCAATTTATTTATAAATGAGTTTTCTTTTCAATACAACTCGTTTTATTCGTTTAGTCTGAAAATACGAATATTTGCAAACCAGGGTCATGGATCCCATTTTTATACTTGTAAATCTAGTGGGCATAGAAGTGACAAAAAAGATTAATGAACCAGGGTCATGGATCCCATTTTTATATAATTATTTGATAACCGAAATACGAATATTTGCTTATCTACACATAAATCCGTAGCTTATCGCTATATTTTAACTTGTCATTGTATTTTAATTTGTACAAAAGAAACATAATATTAGAAGGGGCGATCATTAATTAATGTGAACCATCTTTAAAATAAAGAATTGTTGTCACAAATCAAATCGAATAAATCCTGTATGTAATATTTTTGTACCATGCGGGCACGCTAATGCTGATTCAAATTCTTCACGATGAAAATCTTTTGACAGTTTTATTTTTTTTATTTTTATCAGTCATTCTAATTTAGTATATATCAGTTCTTTATCTACCAGTTTGAATGGAAAAAATGGTAAATAGACACAAGAAAAGATTTTTGTGGCATGGTAACTTTTTTAATACTAAAGGTTGTCACTTAGTTAGATAGGCAACACTTTACGGAGTCAAGAAACAAAGTAGATGGAACATTATTAAATATTAGTAATTTCAATTAGTCCTTGAAGTGTAAATTGGTTTAGTAATTGTTAAGTGGTATAGTAAAATTTAAATGATCTAAGATTATCAAGGTTAGATACTTGTCTCGGTTTTGACGGGATGTGTTTTTTTCAATGTCTCTTGTGGTACCTTGTTAGAATTTACAGAACATTTATTTATACAATGTGATTTTACAATTTAAGTGTAGAAATTCTTTTTTAATTGTCCTATTAGATTGTTGCATATTAGTATTACTGACATTTTTAATCTCTTTATTCCCTCGAAAATTATGTTTTCAAAATTAGATTGGAATATCCTTTGCTCCAGTAATTCTTTGGTCAATAAAGATTAAAAGAAATAATAGAATTCTCAAGAACAACTTCTAAATTTTAAAACAAGTGATTTATCATATCATTTCTTTAACATTTACTTGGTCTAATACTCTGAGTTCAAGACAGAGTTATGAGGACATTTCTCGTGAAATCTTTAAGATGCACCATGAATAGGATCAAGTTCAGGGCCACTGAGGCTACTCACATTATTAAGATATCCATTGATCTTTTAGCAGATTCTACAAGACTGCGTTTGGTAGGCTGGAATGAACGCTGGAATGAAAGGGAATGGAATGAAAAAACAGATTGGAATGAAATTCCAATGTTTGGTACAAAAAAAGGGATTGGAATGGTAATCCCTTGGGAATCAAATTCCTATTGAAGATGGGAATTTCATTCCATCTCAAAACCCAAGGAATCCCATTCCCATTATCCCTTCTCCCGAAACAACCCCCATCTCGCGCAACAACCCTCTCTCCCTTCTCCCGCAACAGCCCCCATCTCCCGCAACAACCGTCTCTCCTCCCGCTCCCTCCCTCCTCCGTCGCGTCTTTCGTACGCCGTCAGTCCACCGTCGCGTCCCTCCCTCCTCCCGCTCCCTCCCTCCTCCGTCGCGTCCTCCGTACGCTATCAGTCCACCGTCGCGTCCTCCGTACGCCGTCAGTCCCGCAACAGCCCCCATCTCCTGCAACCTCTCGCACCCTTTCGCCCCAAACCCTCCCCCGCAACCTCCTGCAGCATACCTCTCTCCTCTGCCCTAACAGACGCCGTCAGTCCTCCGTCGCGTCCCTCCCTCCTCCCACAACCTCCTGCCCCCTTCTACCGACGGCCTCCCTCCTCCACTGCGTTCCTCCGGTATGCCTCTTTTTTTTTCAATGCTTATTTATGTGTTTTTTATGATTCAGTGGGTTACTTTGATTTGGAAATACTTTGATTTCTTTGGAAATAATGTGAATGCATGGCTTGGATTGGTGATTGTTATGGTTTGGATTGGTGATTGTTTACTTGCCAAGGCTTAAGGGAAGATGGGAGTGGAATGTATGCTTGAAGGTTGCTATTGGGTTGCGACTGGTTGGTTAGCTTTACATGGGTGGAGGCTACAAAGGTGCTTGGTGGTGATGAGGGGAGATGTGGAGACGGGCTGCACTATTTGGGTTTGCTATTGTGTTGTTTGGGTTGGGGGTGTGAGCGAAGGTGTGTGCTGGCTGGGGGTGTTGGAAGAGGTGGTTGAAAGGCTATGGGGGCTACTGGGTGTTGAAGGAGGTGGTGGAGAGGTTTGCTGGTTTGTGTTGGCTGCTGAAGAGGAGGAGGGCTATTGTTGGAGGACATGAGGGAGGATGGATTGGCTTGTTGGTTTGTGTCTTTTTCGAAGAGGAGGAGGACTGCTGGTGGGTGTTGAAGGAGGTGGTGGAGTGGTTTGCTGTTTCATGTGGGCTGCCGGAGAGGAGGAGGGCTGCTATTAGGTGTTGGGTGTTGTTGGAGGACATGAAGGAGTTTGGGTTGGCTTGCTGGTTTGTGTAGGCTGTTGTTGGGTGTTGGAGGAGGTGGTCGAGAGGCTGTGGGGACTGTTGGTTGTTGAAGGAGGTGGTGGAGAGAAACCAATTGAAAGACAAAATTGAGTCCAGGAGACAAAATTGATCTATAATGGTTTCAAACCTGGATTCGTACAAGTAGTTAATGAAGTATTATCTAAGTTGCTTCCTAATACTGGAATCAAGGCTAAACCACACATTGAGTCTAGGATAAAAACAACGAAGAAGAATTGGATTATAGTATATGACATGATGAATAATCATACTAGTAGGTTTGGAAATTTTACATGGGATTATGATAAAGTATGTGTAACTGCGGCTTCTGACGTTTGAGAGTCATATTTACAGGTAGTGACTTTTTTATTAAAGAATGTATATATTCACTAAAAATTGTTTTTTATTTTTTTTTGAATTATTTTTTATATCTCGTAGGTCCACAAGAAAGCATCTGTGTGGAAAAATAAACCATTTCCACATTATTTGGATCTTTGCATTATTTTTGGGAAAGATCGAGCAACAGGAAAGGATGCGCAAACTCCAGCCCATGTAATTGAAGAGATTGGTATTGAGGGAGGAGATGGTAATGCAACAGAAGATGTGTATAGTTCATTGGTGAATGAAACGCCTTTGCAAAGTAAAAATGAAATTCCTACTCCTACTGAAGAGTGTTCTAGCATTAAGAAAAATCCACAAAAAAAGAGAAAGATCTCTGAACCAATTATTCAAGGCATTACAGATGCAGCAGCAATGATTGCAAATCCAATAAAAACATCAACTGAAATTTTTAGTAAAGTCATAAGTGTGGATTTTGATTTGTTTGAAGCAAAAAAGAAGGTAAACGAAGAGATAAAGAAACTTCATGCTATTACTATGAGCGAGCGTTTCAAAGCTATAAGAAACATTACTCAAGATGATGATAAAACAATTGTTTTCTTTACTATTGCTGATGATGAAAAAGAAGAATGGGTGAAAGCAATGCTTAATGGTGATATTTGATGTCATTTATTTTATTTTCTGAAAAGTTATTGTATTTTGGCCATATTGTTGATGTTGTTTCAATTTATTGTGGAATTATTATATTTTGGTGACAATTATTGATTTTTATTCTACTTGAATTTATCATTTTTATCATGAAAATATGAATTTATTGTGGAATTATTGTTTCAATTATTAACTGTAAACATGAATTTATTTTACTTATATGGGAAAAAAAAGTTATTTTATTATTTTTCAGATTAATATGTAAATATTAATCTTTCAAATATTATATTTCATTCCATTCCTGTTCTTATATACCAAACAGTGGAAATGAATTATATATCAATTCCACTATCCAATTCTTTATGTACCAAACACTGGAATGAAATAAAAATATTTCATTCCATTTCATTCTATTCCATTCCAAAATACATTCCAAAGTTCATTCTATTCCTCTCTATTTGCATTCCAACGTACCAAACGCAGACCAGTGTTTTCTCACATTCAAGCTCTTCAACTATGGCATCTACTTATGACCTCTTAAATCCTGATAATGGTCCTACTAAGTGAAGGCTTTGTCTTGATTAATTTTTGGTTAATATTTTTAATCTTATATAAATTCAGAGCCATATATTAAGACTTTTGGTGGTACATTTATAATTTCCAGGACTTTTACTTTTTTGGACATTTTTATCATTTAAGCGGTAGTTTCTTCGTCAAGTATTTTATATATAATTAAATATTATCGTTTCAAAAAAAAAAAAAAAACTTTGACAGTTTGTTTAAAAAAGTTCTTTGATCACCTTGACTGATATCCTACTAAATAATTTCAGACAATGTTCAACCATTTACCTACCCGTAATCCCAAAAAAATGATCCAACACAAACCGTGAGGCCCCTTGGCCACATTGGTCTCCTGCCAACATCTGAATACACTTTCTGGAAATGGAAAACCGTGGTTACTGTTACACTTTGACTAAACAAATCCCACCAAGCCCATGCAAGACAAAAGCTGCACGCAGAAGAGAACAAAACCACGACGAACTTTTCGAAGATTTTTAATTTTTCCAGCAAAAAAGAACTTTTCAGAGTTTTTATCGACTCACGGGGTACTTCGTACGTTACAGCTCGTGGTTCCCAGAGGAGAAGAAGAGAGGAGAGGATGTCGTAGGCGTCACAGGCTAGCTAGACGTAGGCGTACAGTGAGAAGAAGTGTGATGGGTTGGGTGAATTGGGAAGGATCTCACCATCTTGTCCTTTAGATTTTGTCTGCGCTGGGCAGACTGGAACCCTGACTGTTCAGCCCAAATCCATTGCTAAATCTCTCTCTATCTTGCATTAATAACGAGACGTACAACACACAAGTATTTCTTTTGTGCCCCCATGATAAAATTTATCGTCCCTAACAATGACTTGTGGCATCTTCCTCGTCATCTTTTGTTTGGAGGATTTACAACGAAGACGTTACATTTGGAGCGCGTGAAACAAACTAACTTCACTACATAACATTGTTTTGAATAAAATATCATCTTCCTAATCTTTTTCTACAAAATATTCTGGGCAAAGCTGCGATAAACTACGAATCCGAGCCTTTACCACGGCAATTTACTTTGGAACGTAAGCTTTAGACCCAGTAGTAACTAGAGCTACAAAAGCGCCAAAAAATGCTAGCTAGTTAGTACCGAACAGACGCAAAAAAGGCACGTTAGATCAGTACTCCATACCTAGTATTAATGTTTGCTACAATAAACAAAACTTAACGCATCATTGCCACCACAGAATCGGACCAGAATGCCCACAAGCGCATGACTCGAACATAATTGGAAAAAAGCCAATTTTGTCAATTTTTACTCGCAAAAGGTTGAACATCATGGAACAGTAAAAGAGGAATCAAATGGTCCATGCAACCATGGAGACCACACTGTTCGGTTCCTACACACGCATAAATGCATGCGTGATCCCGTGCAGTGCATGCAACAACCGCAGCACGCGTTACCAAAGCTTGGCTTCCCGAATAACACCGTCTCCATAACACTGTTCCTACGAATCGAATCAAATTGCGCTACCACACGTACTGATGCCACAACCTAAAAAAAACAGTGCTGCTTCTTCTTCATACATAACTAAGAACCTTCAAACTAGCAGACAAACAGGAAAAAAAATACAAGAACCATCTTCTAAGAAACAAAAACGCCTCCAAGCTTTTCACTCATTCCACAGAGCAAACATTGGTGGTAGCTGCACTACTGGAAAACCAGAAACCCTGAAAGGTGGCACTGCCAACGCATCCCGGCCATTTCCGCTCTTGAGCTCCTGAAACGAAAATAACGCATTGCTACGGTCCCCGTAAGTTTGCTGCTGAGAACTCGATTGCTTTGGACCGTCCTGCTTCTCCGAGGACGCCACAACAGCAACGACATCATTCGCAGCGGTGTTGGGCTCACCAGTTTTACCGTCCCATTCCACGTCCGATAACTTAGGCGAGCTTGTGATTGTGAGAAGAGGTCCAGCCAGCTCGTGTCCAGAGGAATCCACAGCCACAATGAAATCCTTTCTTTGACGTTTTGCTGCGTCCGCGGAAAGCAGGGTAGCGCTGGAGCAAATCCGATGAACATCATACCTACTGATGTCAAAGTTGGTGACGGCACTAAGACCCCGGAATTTTATGGAAGCAACGTCATATGCTTCAGCAGCTTCCTCCTGCGTGCCTATAGATCAAGTGCACAAATGATAAAAATGACACACAAGTATTAGAAACGCAACAATTCTCAAAAAGACAATATACGCAACAAAATGGTTATGTAGACTTTATATACTGAAAGTTCCAAGGTACAAGTCTTTATTCCCAGCAACCCTCCCAATCCGAGCTTGCCATCTTCCATGTTGGTGGTGCCTGTCGATGCACAGGTAAGTATAGTTGAAATGAGACTTAACGGTCAAATTCAAAACACAAAGAAGCCCAGCGTAAGAGTTAGGACTGCCAACAGTACCTCGTCACCCCTCGATAAATAGAAGCTCCCCTAGAGAAGCCGCTGCTTTTTCTTGAGCAAATAAAAAGAACGGATGGAAATCAGTTGGGTTAATTAAAGTAAAAAAAGTAGAGCTTATACATAAGAAACCCAAGGTCACATGTCCTCAATATTCTGTGCATTGTTACATGGAAACCCATGCAATAGACCGACAAAAAAGACGAGAAAAACGACTATAATTTTCAAGAAAAAGTATATGGTCAATTACGTTATTACTGAATGAAGCCATTAGCATTAGGAAAAGAATGTCGTTCATCCTCCTCCCGATTTTCACAAAAAAAAAAAAAAAACATGTATCTTAAAATCTTTCTATTGAAAATTAGTATTTCCTTCATGAGTCATTACATCAGTTCAAACAAGACACATAGGTACCTTCTCAAACTGGCCACGAATTCCTGCCTAGTCATGTGTTTCATCTCCTCCATCTCCTTCTCGTAGCTACTGAGCTGATGTAAGAAGAAAAACCTTTTATTCTTTTTGATAATATAAATCTAAATACAAAGAGGACCCATAAGCAGCAAAAGAAGGTTGTCGATGCAACATTCAAGTATAAAGTAATAAACGAAGTGAGACGATGCATACAGGAAAATTTATGTGAGTTGGTGGACCCCAGTACTTGAGTGCAGCTAAATCATATGCTTTTGCCGCCTTTTCTTCTTTGTCATACCCTCCTGTTGTGGTTTCGAAGTCAGAAAGTACTAAAATTTTGCTACCAGACGTGTATATCATTCGATCAAAGTAAGGACACAAGAAATGATATCGTAATTTCTTACGCACTTACCAAGATAAACTGTAGCAGTTGCAGTTGACAGCATGAGAACGTATAGATCATGTTCACGAAATCGAAGTTAGCATACATAGAAAACATAAAAAAGCAGCGTAAACGAGAATGATGATTTGATAAAAACACTTCCTGATTTAACACATCCGTCATTACCTTGTCTACCCTTTCTGGTCTGGCCTTCTTTTCTGCAACTATTGTCCCATAGATGAGCCTCGTATCTTCCAGTCCATCTGTGTCTAAAAAAATCCAAGAAATAAATAATTAGCAACGATAGCTATAAAGACAATATATTTGTTGGTACTTAACGAACTCAAAAACTCAACTATCTGCAACGAACAAACCTGGTGACACCTCTATACTGAGAAGTTCGCTGCCCAAAACTCTCTATGGACTTTCGAGGAACGGGCTCCCTATTGGATTTGCCATTCGGGCGCTTCCGATCCTCCACAACCAACGTCGGTGTTGCTGCGGCCGTGACAATCTCACTGGGCGAAGGCTTTGAGTGTGGGCTCATAGAAAGCGACAGAGGTTGAAAGTTACTCTTATTGCTTCCTTCTTCCATCTGCTTCTCACCCACCACAAATGGACTCTGCCTCAACCACGACTTGAATCCCGAAATAGACGTCGACCCACCATCAAACCCAACTCCGTAAATGCTATTATGATTGGGATTACCATTGTCATCAGTTATCTGAAAGTGGGCTGTCGGGATTAGATATTGGGGCTTGAGCTGGTGATGAGTACTCTCCTCAGATGGGTGGTGGGAGTTTTGGATGTGGTGCAAAAACTGTAACGGATACCGGACGTCCTCCTCGATTTCTCTCTCTAGAGGACTGCTAGGAAAAGAGGGAGGAGCGTTGACATTGATTCCACTATTGTTACTGTTGCTACTTCCAAGATTGAGGTTTTGGTAGTAGATGTCATGGAAGTGTGTTATGGGCTGTTGGATGGAGTTGTGCTCCCCATGAGAGCTCTCTGAATATCCACCCAAGAAATCTTCCAGCTTTGGGCATCTACTCTCCTCACTGCTATCAATAGCATTTTCAAACCTCCAATCTAACAATTTCATAAATGCATTCATGTCAAGGAAAAATACGAAGGAAAGACCCTTCAGAAATAGTAAGAAGAGATTTCCATGCAGGAGAGACAAGACAAAAGTATACCTCCACCAGCACTACTGGTTCTGAAGGGCTCCATAATACAAAAAGACCCATCTGACCGGAGTGGGACGGCTCCCAACGGTGGCGTCGACCTAAAGCACCCACAACCGCCATGGCCACCACCTCCTTCGAAGACTTCGTCGGAGCAATAAGTAGGGGCATGATGATCATCACGGCTGACATCAGCCCCACCACCAGAAGCAGCAAGGTCGTGAGTTTCGTGGTGGTGGTGTTCACGAGTGGGGGACAAAGAGAAACCAAGCCAGCCGCCCACATCCATCACACAAAGACAGGGAAACAATAGCTGGGAAGCAGAGCTAACACCAGTAGAAGCTCGGAACCCCAGGAAATATTAAAATCACACACCAGTACTCCACTCCTCTCTAGGTATGTTCCTTGCAAACTCCAACAAACGCACAATGCTGTGCTTTCTCACCCGCCCAGAGGCATGAAAACCGAAAACCCCACCAACCCCCTCGTGAGAATATATATACAGCACATGTATACATACGAACCAAGTTACCAACATACATGGCCTATCTTAAAAAATACATATTTTATTTATCCTTTCTCTGTTCCTTGGGGGCAAGAGGATAGGAAGGATTCATCCGCCAATATCTCCTTGGGTTTTGTTCCATCCCCTCAATAGATTCTTCCTGTGGAAACAGCGACACTTAACAGCAGGTCCTGGTGCAGCTGCAAGCTCGTTCGCTCGCGCGCGATCTCTCTCTCTCTCTCTCTCTCTCTCTCTATATCCCCCCCTCCTTTTACTTTAATGGCTATGAAAATATCTGTTGCTGCTTTAGATGTCCTTGGTAATAACGCCAATTCCAGCTTACACGAGATGCAATCGGCTGTGATGGTATGGGCTGTGGTGTCAACATTGAGAGCTACGAAGCACGGCCTTAAAGACAGATCCAACTTGAACAGATCAGCCATTGATCCTTCGCTTCAGCCCGATGACTAAACCTAAGCCCTGGGATAAACCCAATTCATACTTGGATCAGAAAACATCAGATCGCACACAATCCACTGTATGTCATTTGCTTGGGCGATTTGCTTATTTCACTTAACAACAATCAATTAATCACATCAAACAGTATTGTTGTACGCAATCAAAATAAAATATATATATAGTTCCTGATGAAAATAATTAGTACTATCATCAATACTTTAAGTATTAGACCGTTCTATTATATGACCTGGGCCAGAAAAGTTACGGCCTATTACTGACACATGGTCAATAACATGTGATCAGGGAATTGGTTTTTATTTTTTATTTTATTTATAACTTAAGCTTCAAAATGGAAAAGGAATTGGTTTCACCATCTCATTACCATTACAATCTCACTGGTGACGGCTGGTGTCGTTTTCTCTCTTTTGTTGTGTGGTGCAGCAGCAGCTGGGATTTGAGTTGACAGGACGTTGGCTCTGAGGAGTTCCAACTTCCTCCTGACGAGAGGACGTAGACAACCCTCGTTAATAAATGACGAACATGCACAGAGATATACAACCCTGTCGCCTCCTCCATCTCTTATGCCATCTGATTGACTCGTGGTGTCACCCGGGCTGCGCTGCAGCCTTTGCGCCAGATAGATGGTTAGACACGAGAGAGAGAGAGAGAGACTACTGTGCAGAATTCACTGACGGCACAAAACAAAAACAGTACTGAAAACGGAGATCCATGAGTCAAGACTCAAGAGTCTGCTTGACTGAATTATAGACCTTTTTTGTCAATATGTTTATATTTATAATTTTAAAAAATATTAAATTTTATGAAAATTTTAGATTTTTCCCCTATTTTCACTAAATAAATATTATTACCTTATAATATCATTACTTTTCAAATAATATATTTTTAATAATATATAAATAAAAAAACTGCAAGGCAATACATACATGAGTTAATTTATTACATGGCGCAAACCTCTTTCTTCTCTTTTCGTTTTAGATTACTTCATTAAAACATTGTTGATTTGAATTATTTTGTAACAGATTACCATTCAAATCTTCCTAAAGAGTTGATCCATGTTCAAACTATATTTGTTGTAATGCTTGGCTATCTTCTACGTATGGTATAATGTATACATAATCTTTTAGCTTTTTTTTTATCAAGACAATTCTTGTAATAAATTAAAAAAACATTACTATTTAGTTTCGTTGTATAGAATTTAAAATAAATTTCAAATAACAATTCATATTTTGATTTATTTAACCCAAATTTGTTATTAGGGAAGGATGAGATAAAGTTATTTGACCAAATTATTGAGATATATGTTTGTAATATACTTTTTTATAAAAATAATATATATTTAATATGATGTATACATACTTCAAATTACATATATGTTTTGATAATAAATTTAATTATATTAATATATATATATATTTTTTTAATTTATTCTAATATTTATTTTACTTTTTAATTAAAATTGAAAATAATAAGAATATTTTCAAATATTCTTATAAAATGATAATCATTTTCAAATAAAATAACAATACTAATAAGATTATTAATATTATTTTTTATTTATTCTTATCTTTTGACTTAAGGTACATAATATATATGTGCTATGCAAGAATCAGAGTTGTCAATTGAGTCGTGTCGTGTATTTATCGTGTCAGGCTTATTATTTATCATTTTTTCATCAATATTTCTTGTATTGTGGAAAAATTATATTTGATTACTAATAATACAATAATTTTAAACATATATAAAATGTATTTGTATTTAATTTGATAATAATATACTTAATAATCTATTATTAATGTTAAACGTATGGATTCAATCAGTTACAAACGTGTTAAAATAAAAATACGTTTACTAACCAGAAATTAGATGAATATTTTAAAATAATTAAAAAAATATATAATAAAATTTTATCATATTACCGTTTCATGTTGTGTCGTTTCATTTGGTGTAATCGTGTTGTGTATTGACAGGCCTAACAGAGATAGTGTTAATTCACAGTCTTGTCCACACCAAGTTGTGATTAAGGAGTAGGTGACAACGAGCATTCTGCTTGCTTTGAAGTTGGTGAACGTGTAATACCTGCATGGGGATTAGAGCGTAGACGTATTAGTGGACTTACCCTGTCTCCTCAGCTTTTAGATTCTGTATCTGCTGTCTACTGCCTAGTTTTCTACTCTCTCACTCTGCTTCTATTCGGTCTAGCTTTCTTATCTTTCGTGCTGCAAGATTCATTCGTTGTCATGGTCTTCGCTTTCTCTCTTTCTCTACCTTGGAATAGCTGCACCTGTCCTTTCTAGAATGTATTGATATATATTAAGTTGTTATCCATTATGTAATACCAATTACTCTGTTGCAATACGATGTCTAGCTAATGAAAGTTGTCGTCTGTTTTTTCTTTACAAACAGTAACACGGATGTGTAGCTCTACTATGGTCCTTCCTCAATGCTCAGATCTCAAAGAGGGAACATACGACAATTTGTTGTTTTGAACCTAAAGTAGCAAGCATACAAAAGAGTGGTAATGCAACCAAACAAAATTCTGTAAGAAAAGATAAATACACGAGAGTTTTACTGTATTTGACCAGCATCATGTGACTTCTTCCTCTTTTAAGTACGGAACAATTACAAAGACCACCTCCACTTCCATCCAAGATGTCGTTTGCACCCTTTTTTTTTTTAGGTTTTTTTGTACAAATATCCTTAATAAAACTAACAATACACTAGATGTTCCTTTTATTATAATATTTTCGTCAATAGCCTTCAGGCCCTTATAATCATCCTGAATACCCTTGAGTTAGCATTTTAAGTGACAGGATGAAAAGTTGTTTGTTTCGTATCGCCATGGATCAATTCCATATATTATTGTCTCCTTTTTGTTTCTAGTTTTAGAACCAGACACACAACGTTCTCTAACTTTTATTAATGAAAACGATCATATGCTTTAAGGTGAGGTTTTGATAGTTTACATATATAACTCAATATGTTACATGAATTGATGATCATTTACGATGCTTATATTGTGTTATTGAGCTTGTATTAATTGGTAAAATCAAACTGAGTCTATGCATGTCTCTAGTTAATTTAACTAATCTTTCTGAAGTCAACATATAGGAATATGAATTTTATCTATTAAATATTTCTTAAATTGACATAGATTGATAAAGAACCTAAAATCTATTGAGGAATGGGTATCTTTTTCCTTTTTATGTAATGAAAAGTCATCGTGAATCTGGATATCCTAAATTATGCAACTATTGATTTTGATTATTCTTAAAAATCCTTGAGAATTTGTCAAATATCTCGTCACAATTCATGATCATGTTTCACATGTTTTTCCCTATTTCTTATATTTTATTTGTTTGTTTATTTCCTAAATTTCTTTTTTAACCACATGTTCTATTTTGCCAATGTAACATCTGTACCTGATTTTCCATTTAATAAAAACCATGGAATTTCCTGTACTATTTGTATATGGTTTGTTAATGGTTAATCAGGATTGTATTTGTTGGCTGTGGTCTCTCCTTGTGTTTTGTGCTCCTGGTTTTTCCCTTGTTGTGTGACTTCTTTGGCTTGTGGGTCTGTGATGCAATTGGGACCCATGTTTAGGGGTGAGACCCACTTGGATTTGAGCTTGGACCTAGTCAAGAGCCTAACCATGCCCGTGACCCTCCTTTCTTTTCTTCTCCGTGCGTTGTGACCTGCGATCGGTCCTCTCCTACGTGCATGGCCTAGCGGGAGGGTTGCTCGTCCCGTTCCCTCCGGAGCAGAGAGGCTGGCAGCTAACCAGCGGGACCCGAGGGATGGCAGGCGCGGAGGTGGCTTTAAAGGGAGGCGTGCAGTGCGGGGGTGAGGGGGAGAGAGCTAGTGCGGAGGCTAAGGGGAGGCCGCGCGCTGGAGGAGAGCGTGCGAGCGAGGGTAGGTCGGTGTCGTGCATCACCAGAGCTCGAGGGCACGCGAGGCTCGTCGAAGCCGAGTACGCGTCCCCCTCCGTTTCCCTTTCCTTGTTGTGGCATGTTTAGGTTAAGGGATAAAGTATGGATAATGATGTTAAAATCATGAAAAAATAGAGAAATTGTTGTGAATGGGATGAATAATGTGTTTATGCTGATATCATGTTGATTCATGGGTGTTTCATGGGATTTTTGTGGATATTCCTGATGCATGCTACAGTGATATCATATGAGTCTTATGCCTTTGTGAATTTCTATAGAACAGCATGTTTAATGCTTTTATGTTTGGATTGAGGGGTTTTGAAGTAGACTTGGAGGTCTACACCTCGTGTTTTATTTGTAATTTTTTTGGTGTCTTAGAGGGGTCCGCTCCTTACTCCCACTTTGGGGAGAAGAGACGATGAAGGTCGGGGAGGTTTTCTACAATCGCAGAAAACGGTATGCCGAACTGGGTTCGGTATGCTGAAATACTCCCAAGTGGTTCCCTAGACCACTGATTCAGACGACCGGGGGAAATTCGGTCCACCGAATCAGGAGCTTTCGGACGATCGGATGATTTCGATCGACTGTTCTGACAGGGGACTGATAAAATTGATAGGGATTCGGAATACTGAAATATTTCGGTCAACCGAATCAAAGATTTTCAGTCGATTGGGACCCTATTCGGTATGCCGAATCAAGACCCAGGACTATATTGAGAAATGCTTTGTAAAATGTGGATAAATTTGGTTAAATGCATGATAAATGCATGGGATGAATGGAAATGATTTATGAAATTTTGCATGTGGATATGTTGTTTTAATGATGCTTTCCATGAATGGTAAAACATGATTTATGTGGATAAATGTGGACCCATGTAAGGAGTAATTGCATAGTGCAACGACCACGAATGAATGGTTGGGGTTTCTTTTAGAACCCTAGATGATAATGTGACGCACAATGCGTGAGATTTACAAAGAGTTTTATGAATGAAAAGAATGGTTTTGTCAAATGTTCTGAAAAGAGAAACTGCATATGGTTTCAAAAAGATTTATGAAATTATAGGAACCACAGCTAGACTAGGGCTTGCCGACAGGGGTAGTGAAACCTCTAGAGATGTCGGGGACTTGTCCTTGGTTGTGGTTGTCGAGTTTACAGTCCTGGGTAGGGATGGCAACGGGTCGGGTCTGGGTCGGGTCTACCTATACCCAGACCCATCATATTTCATGGGTCTGGGTCTAGGTCCGGGTCTGAAAATCAAGACCCAGACCCAGACCCAGACTCATGAAGATAATGGGTCTGGGTCCGAGTCTAACGGGTCTTTCAATCTTTTTCCATTTTTTTTGAAAAGCAACAATCGAGCAAAGACCTATATTTAATGCCATAAATGAAATCGTGCAAACATCATTCAAAGACCATTTCGATAATGGAAAATAACTTGTGATGATCCTCGTCTGAAAAAAAAAATCCTAGGCAGTTCTGATCATTCGTGAGTTGTAGGATATAAGACAATGCAGCCGATGAGGAAGTCCCTGTTTTGGGGGAACTTCTTGTTGTAGAACTGGGTGAAGAACGCGATAACGATGATCACCGACCCCACCGCCAGCCTCGCGTTGCTGAGCCGCACGTCCTCCACGAACCCCTTCCCCGTCACGATCTGCAAGGGGTCGAGAATGGACTTGTCAGAAACCCTAGAACAACATGCAATGGTAGGGGGAAAAGAGAGATAGGGAGGGAGAGAGAGGGAGAGGATGCGGAAGAGAGATCTAGGGTTCAAGAGAAGACCTCGGAGACGGATTCGTCGACGAGGTGCTTGATCGAGTGGGGATCCAAGAGTAATAACCTCGCAGACCTCCACTAACCTCGTTTCTTGC
>JAMKQA010013042.1:0-11380 GCA_024699735.1 Posidonia australis
CACCCCCCTCAGCATAAGTGTTTATTACCTTCAAGCAGGAGTAGGGTCAGTTAGCATGCCTATGAGGGAGAAAAGAAAATGAATCCTCAAAAGAGTAGATATAGGACCCCAAGACTTTGGCATGAGGCCCATAAATCTGAAGGAGAGTCACAAATAAACCTAAGTGGCTAGGTTAGCGTCGCATGAGTCGAGGACAGTGTCACCTTCTACCGTAGGCAAAATAGACTTCCTTGGCGCTGAGGGCACCAATATATCAACCATTTCTTTGCATTTGTGTCTTTTGCACAGCATTTGGTTTAGTCAAGCATATTTACATTTACTTTACAAGGCATTTTGTTCGCATTTCGACCAGGGGCATGTCAGCTGCCTTATGAGTCCTGTAAGCATTTGTCTAGGGTGCATATTTACATTTACTTTACAAGGCATTTTGTTTGCATTTCGACCAGGGGCATGTCAGCTGCCTTATGAGCCGTGTAAGCATTTGGCTAGGGCTCATTTTAGTCAAGCATAATTGCTTTTATTTTGCAAGGCGTTTTGTTCATATTTCGACTAGGGGCATGTCAGCTGCCTTATGAGTCGTGGTTTGGGCAAGCAAGCATTCGGCCAGGGGCATGCTAGTCACTTCTTTAAAATGGAGGGATTTGAAATCAGAGACATGTCAATTAAATTGGTCTTCATAAGCAGATATAGACTTGCAAGAATCAGTATAAACAATGCAAAGCAGCATCAGTGCCAACAATTTTATTATGGCCTATCATGAATACAAATATCGCTAATCAGCTCGGGGCCTCTTTGAACTGCTAGCCTCCGTGAAATTGGTACCACTAGGCGGAATCTCGCTCAGGGGCCATGTCTCCCTTATCTCAGCCTCATATTCCACTGTACAACCAGAGCCTTTAATGATGGCAAGAATGGAAGACTTGATACCAGCACTCATTCGTCGGGCCAACTCAGAAGTAGATGCATTTGAGCCAACAACATGTTTTTTTTATCCGTTAGGGTAGGGGCTTTGCTCAATGGAGTCTTGGCAGAAGCCGAACTGGCGAAGGACCAGGACGGGGTGATACTCCACGCCTCCAGAGAATCTAGGGAGAACCACGAGTCGCATGTCCGTGGCATTGAAGAAGGTAGTAAAGGTCCGGGATGCAGAGGATATAATGCACCATGTCACAGAATCTGCATCAAGATTCCGCAGTTTGTTGCACAGCTCATGTACCCCTGGGAGCGACCTTGAATGATGAGTGCGGCTATAGGCTTCAAAAATGGAAGGCCGAGGGCGCAGAATCTTCATTCCCATATGAGCAGCAAACCAAACCTGGCAAAACTGGAACCATGGTTAATGAAAGCACAACAAAATATTATTAAATGTCGATGATTTGCTTACCTGCACCAGGGCTCCACACCCATAGAAATGGCGAGAGCACCTCAACGCTTGGTCCAAACCAACGTAGGTTTCGGCAAGAAGGATAGGGGCCAAGTCGATCTGGCGAACAACTACCGCCCAGGCTATTTCTGCCACCTCAATAGCCACAGTCGTCCGACCATGGCTAAAGATCAGCTCCCCAAGAAAACGCAGCACAAAGCAATAAAGCCATAGGGTACCCATGGAGGAGCGGGCACCAATGATTGCATCGAAGTAATCTAGGCGCACCATGGGTGTAGGACCATCTCGGTAGATGAGTTTCTCCTCACAGACATCCTTGGCAATACACATGAGTCGGCTCACGACATGTACATAACTGTCATGGCTGGTAAACACTGGCGGGGACATGAACGGGGACAGGCCACAAATTCGTCTGACTTCCTCTAGGGTTAAAGTCATCTCCACTTGCCTAAAACGGAAAACATGCAGGGCTGGCTTCCAAAATCGGGCCATGGCACACAACAGATGCCAATTAGCCTCCACTTTGGCTATACTCAGGAGGGAGGAGGAAATACCCCAAATCCGGAGTTGCTTCCAATCATCGGCTGTCAAAGCGTCGATCTAGCCAAGTAAGCGTCAGAGTAGTACTTAGGGGTCACCATGGTAGGATAACTTTGCAGACACAGATTTGAACCAAATATGGCTGTAAAAAGACGGAGCATGACATAAGCGTGGGACAAGCATAGCAATCTAGCATGATGTGATACAAGAAACATATGCAAAAAATCAAGAAGCATGTTCCAAAGTTCGCAGCCATGAAAGTGATATAATACACAGCAAATCTGCAAGAAAACGGCAGGAAAACAATAGGAAAAGCACGTCAAACAGTAGCCCTTACCATGGTAATGCAGAACCCATGCCCAGGAAGATCAAAAGATGAGCAAAAGTGAAAGAGCAAGGTCTGTCGCCGAGTTTTTTCAGAAAAGACGGCGTTGTCTCTCACAGGGTGTGGTTTTATATAGAAGAGCAGGAAGGGTTTTCAGCAAAAACGGAAAACAAAACTCGCCATTTCTGGAGACGCACCTATGAGGCGCACTTGTCAGACGCACCTATGCGGCGCACCGAGGCGACGCACCTAGGTGGCGCCTGGAATGACTGCAAAATTTCAGCAGCACCTCTTCAGGATGTGGACATCGCCAAAATCGGCGCCATTTGTTTAACCTTGCATGGATTACTTTTACATACAACTTGCACATACAAAACCCCGAGGGGCACATCGTAGAATAAAAAATTTTCAGAAGAAGGTTACAATGTGCCAGTGTTATTACAGAATTTCCAGCAAAAATTACAAGTAAAAGCTACTCGTTATCTGAATCTTCCTCGTCAGATGCCGCCTTTTGGAAGTACTCGGCTAAGAGTTTGTTGCCTCGTCGAGTGATTCGGCGCGACCACTGAGCAGCTGCGGTAGCCTGAGATCGAGGAGCAGAGTCGCGAAACGCCTGGGTAACCTCGTTGTCTGAACGATCCTCCTCAGATGCCTCCATGGTAAAATCCCCGCTGCTAGCTACATTCACTCCCTGGGTAGGAAAGTCTTGCTGCAAAATCAAACCTGTGTTAGCAATAAGAATTTTTAAAGTGGTAGCAGGGGCAGAAGAGAGAAGCATACCCGAATGATGTTGCACCAGCGCAGCTCCTGCAAAATAACAGATGTGTTAGATATAGTCAAGATGGCAGGTTGCAAAGTAAGAATTTTACCCTTTTCCAGCAAATGTCAGCATAGAAGGCCCCAAATTGCTCCTCGAAGCCCTGTGAATTATAGCGAATGTCAGACTGTCATAGTTCACACAATAGCAATGAAAAGCAGAAATGGAAATCCTGTACCTAGGCCCAACTAGATGCATACCACATCTCGCGCTGGCTATCCCGCATTGCCTCCTCGAATAGGTACGGCTTCCCCACACGCCTGTACCAAGCAAGGTAGTCTATGTAGTTGACTTCTCGAAGGACGTGCCTGTCTTGAGAAGCTATGGCAGCTGAATGCCGGCTTCTAGCTACCGAACGAGTTGTAGCTGGGCAATCCATGTCAGTAGGAGGAGGGGCAGGAATGCAGAATACATCCGAGAACTGATGCCGCACACGCCCTGGGAAGTAGTAGGCCGACTTCTTCATGCAATAAAATTTCACCTGTTTGTCCCTAAGAACGCGGCCAGAGTTCAAGGGAGCCCAGTCGAAGCCATCATATCGGGCAAATGGGCGTAGGTGAACCTGTTACAGGAACAGGAAGTTGTAAGCAAACAAAGTACAACAGGCATGCAAAATTAAAGTCTACTGACAAAGGAGACTTACATCCTCAAGTTCTACCAGCTCCAGTAGATACCGGTAGGACTCATAACTAAACACCCCAGCAGAAGCCCGGTGGTCATGCTCGACCCACTAGCGGGGAAGGGGCAGGAGCTCGTCCCGCAGGCGGTCGAAGCAATGCCCTCTGGTGATGTGCTCCATGATCCAGTACTGTAAATGCAAGCACAAGTCAGTTTATCAAATATAAAGCATAAAAGGAAATTTGTTTTGCAAAGTAACAGAAGCAAATACTTACAGTCAACAAAGGGTATAGCCCCACATAAGAACGGCGCCCAAGCTTGGCCACATTGTCGAGCCCATAGATCAGCCAAGTGTAGCCAGTGCCAACCCAATCATAATGATCCAGATGCTCCAGGTTGGTCAAGTACGCAATCCAGTCAGCATGGATACAGTAGGCCGACGAATCGCAGAAGATCATAGCTAGCAGCTCCAGCAGAAAGTGCCTCAGTACAAAATCTGCTTCCTCACTATTGGGCTCAGGGTTGGGCCAGAATTTGTCCCATTCTCTTAACCACCCCAAGGTGATCATATGTTTCCCCCTAGGTGGCATAGGAGGGACACGGCCTAGATGTGCAGGCACAAGGTGGAAGCCGTGGGTAGTCTCACCAATAATGGGCTCGTCACCAAAAGGAAGGCCCGTCAGCAGAGCCCACTGATCAGGCAGAATAGTCAGCTCACCAAATGGCAAATGGAAGGTGTGCGTCTCAAACCTCCACCTTTCTACCAAGGCTTTGAAGAAGTTGTAATGGCCGTGAATGATGGGTAGACGCAGCAAACCTCCAAATGGAGACCTGTGGAGGAGGAAGTCCTGCAGAAAATCCGGTAAGCGGTGGAAATGTTCGAGCATCGGACCCCAATGGCATCACATGATCCGACTCGCGTCCCCTTCCTGAAATGTCAAGGATAAGGTTAAAGCCAAGTCAAAAGTAGATAGCAATTAAAGTACATCAAAGCGAGAAAATTACCCCAAATTCAGGACTCTCGCAGATGTGACGGTCACTCAGCAACCGCCCCTCAAAATTTCCAGACTCCTGAGAATGCATTTGTCAGAAAACACCGTATTTAAATACTCATTTGCTATTCAGTTTTTGATTTACCTCAGTGGGAATAACAAGAGTCGAGCTACTAGAAGCCCGTGACCTCGAAGAACTACCTCGTCGTCTAGAACGAGAGCTAGAAGGCATGTCCCACGAAGATTGTGGGGCCCCTACCTCAGGAACTGGGTCATCCTGCGAAAGGGAAAAGCCGAACCTGGAGTCAAACAGCAGTAGTAGGCATGACGAATACAAAATATGCAAAGTTGAATTGACATAATAGTCAAAGGGCATGGCATTCAAAGCATTACATCATATAGTGGCAGAAATACGAGTACAGGCAGGCATACAGTGACAGCTCAGTGTTATGTAAAATGTGCAAATTATGTGACAATATTTTATACTCTTGCTATTCAGGCATGAAAAATGGACGTGAAGCATTCTGTATGGGCTATTGTTTTATTCAAGCATAGTGAAATCATGTTTTATAGCATGGCATTTAAATCAGAATATGTATGGCATGAAAAGAAGCATGGCACGAATGGCATAAACAACAGCAAATTTGTTTGCAGCCCAAGCCTTGAACATTCCTCACAGCCTACCTCCAGCCCATCATTGCCTCAGCCTGCCGCTTCCACCACTATCAGCTATCACCTCCAACTGCAATTGCAGGCCATAGCCCATGCTTGTTGGAGCACCGCCGGCGAGCAATCACCAAGCCTACCACTCAAACCGCAGCCAATCGCCAAGCCTAAGTAGCCATCGTGTGGTCCAGTCCGCTAAAACCCGCCACCGCTACGACCTCCAGCCGCAACTGTAGGCAAGCCTGCGGCCACCGCTGCCTCCTATATAGAACGGACCCGCCACTTGCACAGCCCGTCGGAGCTTTGTCCAGCCGTCGACCACCCGAAACAGAGGGACAAGCACGCACAAGAATAAGAGAGGAAATCAAGGGAGTTACCTCCATTGGTGACCCTCGGTCCAGCCAGTCCTGGAGAATCTGATCCATGCCCTCGTCGACCGTGTCGCCGCTGCAACCGCTCCGCACCACGCTGACGTGCCTCACGCGCGTACCAGCAGTAAGCACCCCGTCGGCGCACCTCGTGCGTGCCGCCATTGCGAATGAGAGAGGAAGAAAGAGTGGGTTTCCGCTATGAAGAAGAGAGGGAGAAGAGGCGGGTGTCGTTTGGAGATGAGAAAAGACGGAAGAAGAGGAAGAGGCAGTTTGTCTTATGAGAGAAGGAATACGAATTTATAAAAAAATTTCAAGCATATAGGGGTATGAAATCAAATCCGCAGAAACATGAAAAAACAGAGCAACAACCCCTTGCAGTCCCATGTAGCAGAGACGAATGAAATATTTCTTGGCAGTTATGGCAGTTATTCAGTAGGGCCCACATGAGAAATAAGTCAGGGTTTAGAATGTAAAATGGCCATGACGATTGCGTTTCAGCCCCTAGTATCTCACAGCTTGCAGAGTATATATTGTCAAAAGATAGTCAACACATGGCCCACAAAATGCACCGTATGGGTTAATTTGCTGAAAACCCCCTATGTTTCGCAAACTTGCAAATCGGTCCACAAGGACAAAACAAACATTTGTTGACATATAGCAGAATCTCAAATGTCACAGCACGATGGCAATAGAGCAATCAAAGGCAGTTGTGGTTGGGCAATTTACAGTAAAGCCCCAAAGTTGTGGATATTTGCACATAAGTCCTCACCTTTTGCATGCACTATGGAGAATTTCAGCAAACAAGAGATTTGAACAAGCATCTCGACAGGAGTGCCAGTCTTCGCACCGCAACCTCGGCAAACAGCATATTGTAGTTCCTTCTAGGGGAATAATCCTAGGGTCATCGCTTTATTTTCTGGGATCTCATCCTGAGCAGATGTGACCCATTTGTCCCCTTTGGATTTCCGCGGGAGTGGAATCCAGCTAGCTTGACTTTGGCCGGGCGGTCAAGGTCCTTTGCCCGTTTGGATTTCCGCGGGCGCGGAATCTAGCTTGCTTGACTTTGACTGGGCGGTCAATGTCCTTTGCCCCTCTGGATTTCTGCAGGTGCGGAATCCAGCTTGCTTGACTTTGACTGGGCGGTCAATGTCGTTTGCCCCTTTGGATTTTCGCGGGCGCGGAATCCAACTTGCTTGAAATTGACCGGGCGGTCAATGTCGTTTGCCCCTTTGGATTTCCACAGGCGCGGAATCCAGCTTGCTTGACTTTGACCGGGTGGTCAATGTCGTATGCTCCATTGGATTTCCGCAGGTGTGGAATCCAGCTTGCTTGACTTTGACTGGCGGTCAATGTCCATTGCCCCTTTGCATTTCCACGGGCGTGGAATCCAGCTTGCTTGACATTGACCGGGCGGTCAATGTTGTTTGCCCGTTTGGATTTCCGCGGGCGCGAAATCTAGCTTGCTTGACTTTGACCAGGCGGTCAATGTCGTTTGCCCCTATGGATTTCCGCGGGCGCGGAATCCAGCATGCTTGACTTTGACCGGGCGGTCAAGGTCCTATGCTCCTTTGGATTTCCGCGGGCGCGGAATCCAGCATGCATCACTTTGACTGGGCGGTCAATGTCCTTTGCCCCTCTGGATTTCCACAGGCGCGGAATCCAGCTTGCTTGACTTCGATCGGGAGGTCAATGTTGTTTGCCCCTTTGGATTTCCGTGGGAGTGGAATCCAGCTTGCTTGACTTTGATCGGGCGGTCAATGTTGTTTGCCCCTTTGGATTTCCACGGGCACGGAATCCAGCTTGCATGACTTTGACTGGGCGGTCAAGGTCCTTTGCCTCTTTGGATCTCCGCGGGCGTGGAATCCAACTTGCTAGACTTTGACCGAGCGGTAAATGTCGTTTGCCCCTTTGGACTTCCGTAGGCGCGGAATCCAGCTTGCTTGACTTTGACAGGGCGGTCAATGTCGTTTGCCCCTTTGGATTTCTGCGGGCGCGGAATCCAACTTGCTTGACTTTGATCGGGCGGTCAATGTCGTTTGCCCCTTTAGATCTCCGCGGGCGCGGAATCCAGCTTGCTTGATTTTGACCGGGCGGTCAAGGTCCATTGCTCCTTTGGATTTCCGCGGGTGCGGAATCCAGCTTGCTTCACTTTGACCGGGCGATCAATGTCATTTGCCCCTCTGGATTTCCGTGGGCATCCAGCTTACTTGACTTTGACCGGGCGGTCAATGTCGTTTGCCCCTTTGGATTTCCGTGGGCACGGAATTCAGTTAGCATGACTTTGACCGGGCGGTCAAGGTCCTTTGCCTCTTTGGATTTCCGCAGGCGCGGAATCCAACTTGCTAGACTTTGACCGGGCGGTCAATGTCGTTTGCCCCTTTGGATTTCCGCAGGCGCGGAATCCAGCATACTTGACTTTGACAGGGCGGTCAATGTCGTTTGCCCCTTTGGATCTCTGCGGGCGCGGAATCAAGCTTGCTTGATTTTGATCAGGCGGTCAAGGTCCTTTGCTCCTTTGGATTTCCGCGGGTGCGGAATCCAGCTTGCTTCACTTTGACTAGGCAATCAATGTCCTTTGCCCCTCTGGATTTCCGCGGGCGCGGTATCCAGCTTGCTTGACTTTGACCGGGCGGTCAATGTCATTTGCCCCTTTGGATTTCCGTGGGCGCGGAATCCTGCTTGTTTGACTTTGACCGGGCGGTCAATGTCGTTTGCCCCTTTGGATTTCAGCGGGCGCGGAATCCAGCTTGCTTGACTTTGACCGGGCTGTCAATGTCATTTGCCCCTTTGGATTTCCGAGGGCGCGGAATCCAGCTTGCTTGGCTTTGACCGGGCGGTCAAGGTCCTTTGCCCCTTTGGATTTCCGGTAGTGCAGAATCCAGCTTACTTGACTTTGACCAGGCTGTCAATGTCCTTTGCCCCTTTGGATTTCCACAGGCGCGGAATCCAGCTTGCTTGACTTTGACCGGGCGGTCAATGTCGTTTGCCCCTTTGGATTTCCGTGGGCACGGAATCCTGCTTGCTTGACTTTGACCGGGCGGTCAAGGTCCTTTGCCCCTTTGGATTTCCGCTAGTGCGGAATGCAGCTTGCTTGACTTTGACCAGGCTGTCAATGTCCTTTGCCCCTCTGGATTTCCGCGTGCGCGGAATCCAGCTTGCTTGACTTTGATCGGGCGGTCAATGTCGTTTGCCCCTTTGGATCTCTGCGGGCGCGGAATCAAGCTTGCTTGATTTTGATCAGGCGGTCAAGTTCCTTTGCTCCTTTGGATTTCCACGGGTGCGGAATCCAGCTTGCTTCACTTTGACTAGGCAATCAATGTCCTTTGCCCCTCTGGATTTCCGCGGGCGCGGTATCCAGCTTGCTTGACTTTGACCGGGCGGTCAATGTCATTTGCCCCTTTGGATTTCCGTGGGCGCGGAATCCTGCTTGTTTGACTTTGACCGGGCGGTCAATGTCGTTTGCTCCTTTGGATTTCCGCGGGCGCGGAATCCAGCTTGCTTGACTTTGACCGGGCGGTTAATGTCCTTTGCCCCTTTGGATTTCCGCGGGCGTGGAATCCTGCTTGCTTAACTTTGACTGGGCGGTCAATGTCGTTTGCCCCTTTGATTTTCCATGGGCGCGGAATCCAGCTTGCTCGACTTTGACCGGGCGGTCAGGGTCCTGTGCCCCTTTGGTTTTCCGCGGGCGCGGAATCCAGCTTATTGACTTTGACCGGGCGATCATTGTCCTTTGCCCCTCTGGATTTCCGTAGGTGCGGAATCCAGCTTGGTTGACATTGACCGGGCGGTCAATGTCCTTTGCCCCTTTGGATTTCCGCGGGCGCAGAATCCAGCTTGCTTGACTTTGACCGGGCGGTCAATGTCCGTTGCTTTTTTGGATTTTTGCGGGTGCGGAATCCAGCTTGCTTGACTTTGACTGGGCGGTTAGTGTTGTTTGCCCCTTTGGATTTCCGTAGGCGCGGAATCCAGCTTGCTTGACTTTGATCGGGTGGTCATTGTCGTTTGCCCCTTTGGATTTCTGCAGCCGTGAAATCTAGCTTGCTTGACTTTGACCGGGCGGTCAATGTCCTTTGCCCTTTTGGATTTCCGCGGGCGCAGAATCCGGCTTGCTAATCTTGACCGGGCGGTTAAGTTCCTTTGCTCCTTTGGATTTTCGCGAGCGCGAAATTCCAGATCCTTGACTTTGACGGGGCGGTTGAAGTCCTTAGTTTCTCGGATTTCCTTGGGCAGGAAATCCCGTGTCTCGTCCTTTTGACCTGATGGTCAGGGTCCTAGCTCCTTTCTCGGATTTCCTTGGGTAGGAAATCCCATGGCTCGACCTTTTGACCTGATGGTCAGGGTCCTAGCCCCTTTCTCGGATTTTCTTGGGCAGGAAGTCCCGTGGCTCGACCTCTTGACCGAATGGTCATGGTCCTAGCCCTTTCCTCGGATTTCCTCGGGCAGGAAATCCAGTTACTTGACCCTCTGACCGGGCGGTCAAGGTCCTCTTTGTTTCTTTTTTCTTCTGGGCTTTCGCGGGCGCGGAATCTAGTTGTTTGACCCTCTGGCCGGGCGGTCAAGGTCCTTTTGTTTCTCCCTTTTGAGTTTTCGCGGGGACGAAATCTCTTTGTTCGCCCTTGGTCCGTGCGGACCGGGCCCTACTTTGCTTGACAAATATTCTATTTTTCACGCCCCCTTTTCTTGGGCTGGTATCTCCAACTACTCGATTGATAATCGTCACACTGTCAGGCGGCCGGGTGGACAAGACTTGATTAGCTTGTCGTATCCCGTCTCTTGGGTTGATAACCTCATAATCCTGCTGATGAGTCCGACAACTTATCATTTTCTTGCCAGTGTTTTCTTCTGCTGGCAGAGTTCTCTCTGCCTTGTGTTTTCAACATTAGCATTAGTTTCGCGTCGGCTTTCAGCATCGGCTTTCAGCATCGGCTCTTGCATTGGCATCTCGCATCGGCATCACATCCCCAGCATTTAGATCAGTAGGTGCACGCATTTTTCATTTGCATTTGCATTTGGCAACAGGTCATGATTTTTTGGTGCATTCGCCGGATAAGTGACTTACTGCCTATAGCAAACACCATCCTTCTGTAACCTCAAAATGGGGGTATCTTCTCAACCCTGAGCATCGGTCTTGGTTCCTTTCGTCCCTCGACCTCGCTCAAGGAGGGCATCTGTAGACACCCCGATTTTGAGGTGACTCATTGATAAGACTCCAGATGTTGCTTTGGATGTGGCTGACCCTTGAACCAACCCTAAACCCATAGCAAGCCCGCAGCCCAACTAGAACTCCAGCTAGGTAGGAGAGAGCACTTAGCTAGCACACCTAGCTAGCACACCTCCCTAGCACACCTAGCTAGCACACTTACCTAGCACACCTAGTAGGCGCACAAGCTAGGCGCACATACCCGACGCACATCCCAGGCGCCCAGCCATTTCGCAGGCTGCGGGCTGCTGGCTTTCCACCTCCCATGGCTGTTACCTCTAGCAACGAATATGCCATGGAATCATCCAGGCTTTTTGTCTACGAGGCTCCCTGCATTCCCATGAGTTACCCATGAGAAAATCCTATATAAGGACACCCATAGGCAACCATTAGAGGAGGTTAGAAAACCTTGAGTTCAGCAATCCTGTCTTGAGCAAGCATCTTGTACGAGCTATATACTCTTTCCA
>JAMKQA010013043.1:0-14957 GCA_024699735.1 Posidonia australis
GTGGGCCCAACTGGACCAAATGAAGTCAAATGGGCCTAAAATGGGCTCAATTAGGGCTAAATGGGCCCATGTGGGCCTTCATGGGCCCAATTGGGTCTCCATGAATTAAATGGCCTTGGTTAGGTTAAATGAGCTCAGCCACCGCATCTCTATTCTGCAAAATCAGAAAATTGGGGTGTCTACAACTTGCATCTCATACCACCATAAACATTGCATCTTTTCTAACTTGTTTGTTTTTGTGCATAGGATTTCTTGTTTGTGCGAGCCTTAGCCTAAGCTCGAGACCCTTCCTTTCACTGACTCTGTTTACGACCCTCTTTCAACCGCGTCTCCCGAGTTATTCGTCACTTCCGACGATAGCTCGTCCTAGAATTCATCCTCTTTTTCCCAGTCGCAATCCAATCCTTACTCGCTTGCGATCCACAATGGCCCAGCATGCCAGCGAGTCCCTTTCCCTTGCCGTCCAGGAAGAGGTCCCTGTCTCAGGATACTCTTCCTTTGTGTCTGTTCCAGTCATCACTACTGCCTCCACTTTTGCCTTAGCTTCTGGAGGACCTCCACCACCTCAATTCCGGGTCCCTGTGGCAATCCCGCCTTTGGGACCACCTGTCTGGTCTTTTCCTGCTGTTGGGGCCACAGTAGTTGAGTCTGTTTCTCCTCAGCGCTATGTGTTTACTAGCCCTCCTCCCACTGCGGCTGTTTTAGTAGTAGCCACTCCCCAGTTCGGACAACTGGGATCTCAGCCTCCTGTTTCCTCCCTTGTCTTGCCTCCATCCTTTGGTGTCACCGGCGACGATCCCATGACCATGCAACTGCAACAAATATTGGCCGTCGCCCAGCAGTTGTAGGGATTGGCACTAGCACTCCAGCCCTTTTCGGCTCTGTCCTTCCCAACTCCCGAGTTGCCTGTGCAACCGGCTTTAGGACCACAGTTTGCACCCACTGCACTCCCTCCACAGCCGTCGCCATCCCTTGTTTCTCCAACAATAGGGGTGTCGACACTACCTTATGTTACACCTGCACAGCACCCACCACATCATGCATCGCTCCTATCTGGTGGCCAGCCCCTTAGGCCGGTGGGAGCATAGCCATCCGTGAGCATTGTACCGAAGACCATCCCGGTCCAATAGCTCTTGCTCCCACACTCTGCACCACTTGTTGCACCACCCCCTGCATTGTCCTCACCCTTTTACCACACACAAGGTTCATCTTTTGTCCCCCAACACACTGCACCCATGCACGGGTACACTGGTCATCCTACCGTAGCACCAGATGGAGGAATGGTGGATCCGGAGGAACCTCTAGGGGCAACCCATACAGTGTACGCGGCACTCGCCTCTACTGCACAATCCATAGCTGAAGTAGCTCCAGATGCTCTCCTCGCGAGAGTAAATGATCTGGAGCGCACTCTCCGACAAGTGCATGGCGAGGATCACCAGTCCTACCAATTTCGGAACCTCTGTTATTTCCCAAAGGCAACTCTCCCCCCGAATTTCTAAATTTCGGAATTTGAAAAATACAATGGTAGGGGCTGCCCAATTGCCCACCTAAAAGCCTATTGCGGAGACCTCGCCCAGCTTCAAGCGGACAAGAGGTTGTTGATCTGCCTGTTCCAAAAGAGTCTCACGGGGCCCACGTTGAAGTGGTTCACTTCCCTCAACATGGCCACCATCAGGACTTGTGACGACCTTACACAAGGGTTCCTGGAACAATATTCCTTTAATCTTGACTTAGTCCCCAAGCGAGAGGACCTAGTCGCTATCAAGCAGAGGCCCCAAGAAACATTTG
Source organism: Posidonia australis (assembly GCA_024699735.1). Classification (NCBI taxonomy): domain Eukaryota; kingdom Viridiplantae; phylum Streptophyta; class Magnoliopsida; order Alismatales; family Posidoniaceae; genus Posidonia; species Posidonia australis. The sequence goes on from JAMKQA010013043.1 coordinate 1,789, forward strand.
GGGAGTATCTTGGACGTTGGCGCTCCTTGGCTTCACAAGTCAAAGATAGACCCTCCGACGAGGAGTCTATCGAGATTGTAATCCGAGGAGCACAGCCAACGTTCGGGGCTCTGCTTAGCATCCAACTTGTTACCACTTTCTCGGCACTGCTTCGGGCGGGCGCCCATGTTGAGAGCTCACTGCGTGGCGGCAGTTTTCCAGCGCTCTCAACATTTGCCAAACAGGCCACTGCCTCGCATAGTGGCCCTAGCAGCAGCAATAGCAACAACAACAACACTACCAATCCACCCAGGAGGCGGGATCTCTCCAAAAATACAGTTTCTTATATCAGATCCCCTGCTGCTCCAGCAAATGTCTGCCCGCCTCCGCAACGCCAAGTAGTTTATGCACCCACACCTACACCTAAAGCACCGCATGCATCACACATTACCCCCACTGCCACACCAGTATACCCTAACCCACCGGCCAGAACGCGCCCACCATTGGCACATCCACAGTAGAAGCGACAACGTCGTGACAGGCGCCACTATACCCCTTTAATGGAGCCTTTGAGCATGGTATTTCCCAAGGTCGCATCCCTGCTGAGGCTGCCTGAGGTGAGTCATCCGCCTAATCCACTTCCTGCCTGGTATAATGCCAATGCATTCTGTAATTTCCATCGGGTGGCCGACCACTTGACGGATAATTGTCTGACACTCAGGGACGCTGTCCAGGATTTGATTGACCAGAGGGTCATAGTGATTAATACCCAGGCAGTCGGCCCAGCACACACACCAGTGGTTGCCCCAGCACAGCCAGCACACCCCAGCATAGTTAACCAACCCTTGCCACAGCATTCACCCTCGGGAGTGCTAGGTTCCTCGGGAGTCAATTTTGTTTCCTCTGCTTCTTCTTCTGAGTCTGTCTCCTCCCTTATCTGTCCAACTGACTTGATCTATGATGAGTCATCCCCTTTTCTCCACCATCTGTATCACTCTTTCCTCAGTAATTCCGAGGAATCTATTCTTGTGATCCGTCTGATTGTCGAGTCGGAGTACCCTAGGGCACCACCTGTTGTACATTCCCAACCACCAACTCCATTCTATTTATCAGCCTGGCCCCAATCTAGGCCAAGACAGCCAGCACACCCTCAGGCCCACCAGTACCCTCACCAATACTCCCAGCATCCTCAAGTTTATCCTCCTACTCACCCATATTCATTAAACACCCCTGTACAGTTAACTGCCCGCCCCCCGGTTATTGTTACTCTGACCTATGACACGCATCATGTTCCTTACAACTATGCCACAAGAATGTGTGCAGAAGTAACATGATCGGGTAGAGTATACAAACCCTCAGCATCTAGGCCTAACCCCCAAACTTTAACCCCTAACCAATTGCTAGCCCAGCCATCTAGGTCACCAGCACCTGTAGCAACTGCCCCTGTCCAGCTCCAAGCACATTCTCCTCAATCGCCTATGCCTAGAGAAGCACCACCCAATCCTACCACTAGCAGCCAACCTTTAGCTGACATCACTACACAGCTTAAGAAAGTGAAAGCTGATATTTCCATCTGGGATCTAATCCATACATCGACTGAGCATAGAGAAGCCTTCCTTAGAGTATTTCAGACTGCCCGTGTATCCCAGACTAAAGAACCTGCTACCCTAGAAAACATGGTAGGAATGATAGCGGCACCTCAGGTTATCTCCTTTTCTAGCCTAGAGTTACCTCCTCAGGGTACCAATCATAATTCCTCCTTGTTCATCACCACGCAGTATCGGAGCTTCCGCATCCCTCTCACATTGGTGGACAATGGAGCAGGCTTGAATGTTTGCCCCTTGTGTACAACAAGTGCAATCGGATTCAAGTCCGAGGATATTACACCAGCTGTGAAGGGGATGACAGCGTTTGATAGTACGTATCATGATGCGCTTGGAGTCTTGATCATTCCTTTAGCTATAGGCTTTGCTCGCTTCGACGTAGAATTCTACGTCGTAGACATCGAACCCTCTTTTAATCTTTTGCTTGGACGCCCTTGGCTTCACAAGCATCAAATCATTCCTTCAACCCTCCATCGTATGATCAAATTCTGCTGGGATGACAATATTGTTGTTGTCCTAGCAGAAGATATGGAGAAGGTTGAATCTGTCTCTGCCATAGCCACCCAAACCATCCACTTCGAGCATGAACATTCCGATGTCCTTTATCGGGTTAACCGGTTTGAGTCGGTTAATTTCATTCCACCCTTGGAGCCTGCACACCATTTGGCCACTTTTGGCAACCCCCGTTTGATGGTCGACAACTTGTGTCGCAAATGGGGATACGAGAAAGGATCGCCTCTGGGGCATTATGGCCAAGGAATCGCTGAGCCGATCGAGGCCGAAGAATGGATTGAGCAAGACGGTTTAGGTTATGAGCAGTACTGCTTTAAGAAGAGATCGCAATGCTTCGGTAAGTTTTCCAAGATGATTATTCCACAGAATTTAGCCAACTTTATCAGCGCAGGCATTATGGATCCAAACCACAGTTCATATGCAGTGTCAGCGCCATCAGCTTGGGTCTGTCTAGAGGATTCATATTAGGACAGCGACCGGCTAGAGCAGCAGGGTACACAGCAGGAGATCATGTAGAACAGTGGTCAGACAGAGCAGTCAGCAGTGCAGATAGTGGTCCAAGAAACAGACTCAGATGATAACATTGGGGATCTGGACCTCTTATTCCAGGAGCAGCTGGATGTGCTTGCAGAAGACCTAGCAGATCATGATCGCATGAGGAAGGGCAAAGCAGTTGCCACATCAACACCAGCAGAAGCACCAATACCACCCCAGGACTAGGTTTTAGTTATGGTCCTGCACGAGACAGACAGAAGGGATGCTAGACCAATGGAGTTAATCTCCTGTCAGTCGGGAGGCGGGTCTAGCTGGTATTGGCAGTATAAACCTCACTTGGAGGGTGAGGATCAAAACCTTGAAACAAGCACGAGTGAGACAGGCGGCAGTAGTCTCACCAACCTACTACAGAGCAGCTGCCAGTAGGCAGAATCTTGTATAGCTAGCAAAGAAAATCCCAAAAAAATCAAAAAAATTAAATAAAAAGGCATCAGAGGCAGGGACTCCCAGCTCCCCAGATCATCCAGACAGGGAAATCGAAGAAGTAGCACAATGCCGATACAAGAATACGAAAGTCACTGTGACAGTCATTAAGCGTCATCAGAGCGTGGAATCAGAAGAGGTCTTCTCAGTTGACATAACAGATCCAGCATTTGAAAAAGAAATCCTGTCAGAGCTAATCGCGTATGAAGAAGAGGATGAGGTCCATGAAGCGGATAATGATGATGAGCCATCACAAATCCCATTCTTTGATAATGACCCAGAAGGCCCAAACCTTCATGTAAAAGAGGAGACAAAGCTTATCAATATTGGCACAGCAGAAGATATCAAAGAAACACGCATCAGTACCAATTTATCACCACAAGCAAAGGCAGAGTTTATGGCTTTTCTGAAAGAATATGTAGATGTCTTTGCATGGAGCTATGATGACATCGTGGGACTAGACATTGAAGTGGTAGGTCATACATTACCATTAATACCAAATTCAAAGCCAGTCAAGCAGAAGCTTCGTAGATGGCGACCCTAGTGGCTTTTGAAGCTCAACGAAGAAATCATCAAACAGCACAAAGTCAACTTCCTCAAGGTCGTGTTGTATCCTGAATGGCTCACCAATGTGGTGCCTGTACCGAAAAAGGATGGACGGGTTTGCATGTGCATCGATTATCGAAATCTCAACAAAGTGAGTCCCAAAGATGATTTCCCACTCCCCCACATCAATATTCTAGTAGACAACACTGTAGGGCATAAGATGTTGTCATTTATGGACAGATTTTCGGGATACAACCAGATCAGAATGGTTGAAGAAGATATGGAGAAGACATCTTTCATCACCCCATGGGGAGTCTTCTGTTACAGAGTGATGCCATTCGGGTTGAAGAATGCAGGTGCAACATACCAAAGGGCTATGACAGCATTATTCCACGATCTTATACATTAGGAGGTTGAAGTATATGTGGATGACATGATTGCCAAGCCTAAAGAGCCCAAGGACCATCTTTCCTGTTTGAGAAGGTTGTTTGACCGCCTGCGAAAGTATAAGCTCCGCCTGAAACCCAACAAGTGCGTATTTGGGGTATCCTATGGAAAGCTACTGGGTTACATCATCAGTCAGAGGGGAATTGAAGTGGACCCCCACAAAGCCAGAGCTATTGTTAACATGCATTCTCCGACCACCGAGAAAGAGATTCATGGTTTATTAGGCCAGCTACAATACATCAGCATGTTCATTGCACAGCTTACACCTATATGTGAACCCATATTCAAGCTACTGAAGAAGAATGCCCAAACATGTTGGAATGATGAATGTCAAGCGGCCTTTGATAAAATCAAGCAACTTCTAGTGAGGCCCCTAGTTTTAGTTCCCCTTACACCAGGGCGCCCTCTGCTGCTATATCTCTCTACAACACAGCATTCAATGGGCGCAATTTTGGGTTAGCACGATGAATCTGGGAGTAAAGAGAAGGCTATCTACTACCTTAGCAAAAAGTTCAATGACTGCGAGGTTAAATACAACCCAATAGAGAAAGTCTGCTTATCCCTGGTGTGGGCCACACGACGCCTCCAGCATTATATGATGGCATATCCAGTATTGTTATTATGTCGGCATGACCCTATCAAATATCTGTTCCAGAAGCCAGCCTTGGTGGGCAGATGTGTTAAATGGCAAGTGATGTTGTCCCAATACGATATCACCTTTGTCACACAGAAGTCCATGAAAGGAAAAGCAATGGCGGATCACTTGGCCAACCTACCTTTGCCAGAATATCAGCCGTTACAAACCTAGTTCCCAGATGAAGATATATTGTTTGCAATGGGCGATGAGGAACTAGAAGGACCTCAAAATGAGCATCAGTGGTGTTTGTACTTCGATGGTGCAGTCAATAAATGAGGAAGAGGCATCGATGTAGTTCTAGCAACGCCACAAGGATAGCTAATCCCCTTTGCAAGGAAGCTGACATTTGAATGCACCAATAATGAAGCTGATTATGAGGCATGCATTTTGGACTTACAAGTAGTAAGGGACCAAGGTGCCCCAAGAACTCCACGTATATGGCGATGCAATGCTTGTTATTTCACAAGTCAATGGCGACTGGAAAACAAAAGACCAGAAGCTCGTGCTATATCATGAACATTTGCTGAAATTGACTGAAGAATTCGATAATGTCAAATTTTCCTTCATGAAACGAGCTAAGAATGCGTATGCAGACGCTCTGGCAACTCTAGCATCATGGTTATCACTCCCAAAGACACAAGCATTGAACAGCCAGCACATTGTATGCATATTCAAGAGACGCCATCATCTGCTGAATTGCCCTGGTATAGTGATATTAAAACTTTCCTGGAGTCTGGCGGCTTCCCTCCTGTCATTTCTGCATCAGATAAAAATACCTTGACATGGTTAGTATCTAAATATGTGCTCGGGGCCGGACAGCTATATAGAAGATCTTATAACCAGATGCTTCTCAGATGTGTGGACAAAAAGGGGGCGGATATGCTAATGTTAAAAGTTCACGCAGGCACCTGCGGTCCGCATATGAATGGGGTTCTCCTAGCCAAGAAAATTATGCTGCAAGGGTATTTCTGGTCCACTATGGAAACAGACTACTGCCAATTTGTCAGAAGATGCCATAACTATCAGATACACGGCAATTTCATACATGCTCCCCCACAATAATTGCATAGCATGTCATCACCCTGGCCATTTTCTACTTGGGGGATTGATGTTATCGGGGCCATTCATCCTACTGCATCCAATGGGCACCGTTATATTCTGGTGGCCATCAATTATTTCACAAAATGGGTCGAGGAGGCATCATACAAGACAGTCACAGCAGCTGTTATAGAGAAATTCATCAAGAATAATATTATCGCCAGATATGGGGTGCCATATGCTATCATTTCAGATAACGGAACTAATTTCCTAGCAAAGAGAGTTGAGGATTTCCTCCAGAATTGCAAGATCAGACATCACAGATCCTCCCCTTACCGACCACAGATGAACGGGGCAGTAGAGTCAGCTAATAAAAATCTGGTAAAAATCTTGAAAAAGATGGCTGAGACTCATAAAGATTGCCATGAAAAGCTGCCCTATGCATTATGGGCCTATAGGACCTCCATCCGGACGTCAACAGGAGCAATAACCTATTCTTTAGTGTATGGCATGTAGGCGGTCCTTCCCTTTGAAGTCGAGATCCCGTCGTTAAGGATCTTGAGGGAGGCAGAATTAGAAGAGGTAGAATGGATCCAAGATCGTTGTGTTCAGCTAGATTTGATTGATGAACATAGATTGCAAGCCTTGCATCATGCCCAATGCTACCAGAAGAGAATGGCCCGGGCATATCAAAAGAAGGTCCAACCCAGAAACTTTGAACCGGGAGACTTAGTTTTGCGTGCCATTCATCTGCCCGATGCACGAGGAAAATTCAGGCCTAACTGCGCAGACCATTTGTGGTAAAGGAGGCACTGTCTGGAGGAGCAATTATTCTTGAAGGTATGGACCATAAGGAGCAGTCAGAGCTTGTCAATGCTTCCTACCTGAAGAAGTACTACCAGTGACTCCTAGTCAATCCTAAGCCTTGCAATGTAATATTTTAGGTTATTACATCCTAGCATAACATGAATAATCTCCTACACTTTTTCTTTTTGCACAGCATTATCATTGCCCGATGAGGAAAATCAAAAGCCTGCCTGCTTAAGAAGAGTCCAGTCCTCCTCACGTGTTACTACCTTTGAAACTTAGGATGTGAGGGAGAGATTTCAGTGAAATGGACAAAATGCACAAATTCCCAAGGGACCTACACCTCTAGAGAGAGTAAAAATGTTAAGTCTAGAGAGAGTGCGAGTAATAAAGAAAAATACAGACTTTGGAGCACAAAAGAAAATAAGGAGACAAAAGTAGTAGACAAAAGTTAGCTCCACTGAGAGAGGCATACAGGACGATCCTATCCCTACCTTACAACTTGGAGAGGAGTCGAAGCATGCACCAATAAATCCTACAAAGGGACTAGCCACCCCTTTAACACAGAGGAGAGCAGCCACCCCCTCAGCTTAGGTGTATATTACCTACAAGTAGGAATAGGGTAAGTCAGCATGCCTTCGAGGGAGAAAAAGAAATATGAATCCTTAAAAGAGTAGGTATAGGGCCCCAAGATTTTGGCATGAAGTCCATAATATCTGAAGAAGAGCCACAAGTAAACCTACGTATCTAGGTTAGTGCCACATGAGTTGAGAACAGTTTCACTTCTTACAGCAGGCAATATAGGCTTCTTCGGCACTAAGGGCACCATATCTATTAATCATGCATTAATCCTGTCTCTGCATTGCACTTTTTGCATAACATCTAATATCTTAAATCCATCATATTTGCATATCACTTTGCAAGGCAATTGGCCATATTCCGACCAGGGGCAAGCTAGCTGCCTTTTTGAGTCGTAATATGGGCAAATAAGCATTCGACTAGGGGCATGTTAGTCACTTCTTTAGTTGGAAGAATATATGACCAGGGGCATGTCGGCTAAAATAATCTTGGGAGCAATTCTATGAAAATGCATGAACAAGCACAAGCAAGTCAAGGTGGCATTAATGCAAGCAAATTTTTATTATAGTCCGTTAATGATACAAAATTTGCTAATCAACCGTCGATCTCTTGGAACTGCTAACCCCTATGAAGCAAGTGCCACTAGGCGGTATCTTGCTTATGGGCCATGTCTCTCATATTTCAGCTTCATATTCCACTGTACAACCAGAGCCCTCAGTAATGGCAAGGTTGCAGGATTTAACGCCAGCACGTGTCATGCGAGCCAACTCTGAGGTTGTTACGTTGGAGCCAAGAATATACCTCTTGTAACAATCAGGAATGGGACTTTGCTCAATGGAGTCTTGGAAGAAGCCGAATTGGCGAAGAACTCAGACAGGGTGATATTCCACCCCGCCTGTAAGCCCGGGAAGAACCACTAGCCGCATGTCCCCAGCATTAAAAAAGGCAGTAAAAGTCCTGGAGGCCGAGGATATAATGCATCATATTACTGTATCCTCAGTGAGATTCCGCAATCTGTCGCACAGCTCGGGTACACCTGGAAGTGACCTTGAATGGTTAATGCAGCTATACGCTTCAAATGCAGAAGGCCGAGGGCGCAAAACCTTCACTCCCACATGAGCAGCAAACCAAACCTGGCGGAGCGGGTTGCATAATTAAATAAGCACAGTGGATTACTAAAATAAAATGGCTTACTTACTTGCAACAGAGCGCCACAACCATAGAAGTGTCGGGAGCGTTTCAACGCCAGGTCCAAACCAATGTAGGTCTCTACCAAAAAAATGGGAGCAAGATCAATTTGGTGAGTAACCATCGCCCAAGCTATTTCGGCCACCTCAATAGCCACAGTCATCCGACCATGGCTAAAAATAAGCTCCCCAAGGAAGCGCATCATAAAACCATGAAGCTGCAGGTTGCCTAAAGAGGAGCGGGCGTTGATAATTTCATCAAAATAATCCAAGCGCACCATGGTAGTTGATCCGTCTCTGCAGATAAGGTTCTTTTCACAAACACTTCTGGTCAAACCAGTTAGTCGGCTCAGAACAGAAGCGTAGTTGTCGTGGCAAGTGAAGACGGGAGGGGACATGAATGGCGACAGGCCGCATATCCGCTTGACCTCCTCCGAAGTCAGAGTCATTTCTATCTGCTCGAAGCGGAAAACGTGTAAAGCTGGCTTCCAAAATCGAGCCACGGCACATAGTAGGTGCCAGTTCACCGCCACTTTGGCTATACTTAATAGGAAGGAGGATATGCCCCAAACCCACAATTATTCGCGATCGGCAGCTGTTAATGCATCAATCCAGCCGCGCAAAGCATCTGAACAATATTTTGGTGTCACCATGGTGGGATAGCTCTGTGGACACAAATTTGGGCCAGATATGGCAGGAAAAGGCAGAACTTGACATAAATATGAGGAAAACAGAGTGATCCAATAGAATATGATCTTAATACAAATCAAAAAGTATGCTCAAGGAATTTCGTCATGTTGTAAAACTGAGATAATATGGCAAAACGAAATCTACACTTTGTTTTTCCTTTTTATAGAGCAAGGCATGAAGAAATCAGCAAGGAAAACAGCAAAACATTCACATACTACGGTAATAGCGCAACCGATGGTCTAGAACAGATCAAAGAAAGGTGCTACAAGCAAGCTTTGAAGATTTGAGGGTGTTTGCAGACGGGGCGGCGATGCATCTCGCTGGGCAATGCGAGATTATAAGCAAGAGGTTTTAGCAAAAAAGGAAAGTAAGCTGACCATTTTTGGGTGGAGCACCAATGTGGCGCACCACGGCGGCACGCGTAGATGGCACACCACAGCGACGCACCTAGTCGGCACACCAAACAGCTGAAAAATTCAGTAGCACATCCCCTAAAAATTGAACCTCGCCAAATCGGTGCCATTTTCTTGAATCTGCACAAGAATTTTCATACAGCATACACAAACAATACCCCATGAAAGGGGCGCATTCTAGAATCGGGATTTGTCATTTCAAAGCATTCTTAAACAGATTTACAATGTTCCAATGTCAATTCAAGACTTGACTATAGCAAAAAGACTAAAAATGGCTATTCTTCGTATGATTCCTCCTTGTCGAAGGACACCTCTTGAAAACTCTTGGCCAAAAGACGGGCGCCTCGTTGAGTGATCCGACGCGACCACTGAGCAGTAGTAGTAGCCGAAGAACGGACAGTAGAACTCTGGACCTTCTGGGAAACTTCAGTATCTGAGCGATCCTCCTCAGACGCTTCAATAGTGAATTCCCCACTGCTAGCTTCATTCACCTCATGAGCTGGGAAATCTTGCTGCAATATCAAGATTTGTGTTAGTAGCCAGAATTATTAAGCAGATTGCAAAAGCAGAAAAAGAAAGGGATACTCGAATTATGTTGTGCCAGTGCAGTTCCTACAAATTTATAAATATGTTAGGCATATTGTTAAAAATGGCAATTTACAAAAGTAAAAGTTATACCCTCTTTCGTCAGATATCGGCGTAAAAGGCACCAAATTGTTCTTCGAAGCCCTGTGCATTTAATTAGTATCAGATTTATCTCGATTGTATGCATAGAAGTGTTAAGCAGAAATTGCAGTAAAATTTACCTTGGCCCAGTCAGAGGCATACCACATCTCGCACAGCCTCCTCAAACAGATACGGCTTCCCGACTCATCTGTACCAAGTCAGATAATCTGTGTAATTAGCTTCTCGAAGGACATGCCTGTCCTGAGAAGCCATAGCTACTGCATGCCGCCTTCTAGTCACAGAACGAGTCGAGGCCGGACGATCCATGTCGGCAGGAAGAGGGGCAAGAATGCAAAATTCATTTAGAAATTGATGCCTCACGCGCCCCGAGAGAAAATATGCCGACTTCTTCATACAATAAAACTTCACCTGCTTGTCCCTCAGCATGTGGCCAGAGTTCAAAGGTGCCCAGTTAAAGCCATCATATCTGGAGAACGGACGTAGGTGAACCTGTTACAGAAACAGATAATTGTAAGCAAAGCAGGTAATGCAGGCATACAGAAACTGAATCCGAAGCACAAAAACTTACATCCTCGAGCTCTACCAAGTCTAGCAAATACCGGTAGGACTCGTAACTATAAACCCCAGCAGCAGCCCGATGGTCAGGCTCGACCCACTGACGAGGGAGAGGTAGAAGCTCGTCACGGAGGCGACCAAAGCCATGCCCTCGTGTGATATACTCTATAATCCAGTACTGGCAATAGCAGACAAGAGGTCAGACATTAATCAAAGAGGAAATTTGTTTTGCAAAATAATGAAGAAACACTCATAGTCAGCAGAGGATATAGCCCCACATAGGAGCGGCACCCAAGCTTGACTACATTGTCAAACCCACAGATCAGCCAAGTATAACTAGCGCCAGCCCAATCATTGTGGTCCAAATGCTCCAGATTGGTTAGGTACACTAACCAATCAGTGTGAATGCAGTACGCAGACGAGTCGCAGAAGATCATTGCCAGCAGATCCAGCAAAAAGTGTCGCAGCACGAAGTCCGCCTCGTCCGTATCAGGCTCGGGATGAGGCCGGAACTGGTCCCACTCTCTCAACCATCCCACAGTGACCATGTGTTTCCCCCTAGGTGGCTTAGGAGGAACGCGGCCCAAATGTGCAGGAGCAAGGTGCAGGCCGTGGGTAGTCTCGCCAATAATCGGCTCATCGCCAAAAGGGAGACTCGTCAACAAGGCCCATTGGTCAGGCAGGATGGTCAGCACTCCGAACGGGAAATGGAAGGTATGCGTCTCGAACCTCCATCTCTCCACCAGAGCTCGTAAGAAGTTGTAGTGACCATGGATGACTCGTATGCATAGTAAACCGCCGAAGGGAGACTTGTGAAGGAGAAAATCCTGCAGAAACTCAGGCAGACGGTGGAAATGGTCGAGCATCAGGGCCCAGTGACACCACATTATCCGGTTTGTATCACCAGTCTGAAATATCAAGAACAGAATTAATACCAAGTTAGAAAGCAATTTATAATGATTAAAGCACACCAAAGCAAGAAAATTACCCCAAAGTCAGGACCCTCGCAGATGTGATGGCTGCTAAGCAGCAGCCCCTCAAAGTTGCCAGACTCCTGAAAACTCATATGTCAAATAAAGTACTAGATTTAAATCCTATGCACATTGTCTTCCAGTTTAGGCCCACCTCAATAGGGACGGCAGGAGTCGAGCTGTTGGAGGCACGTGACCTCAAAGAACTACCCCGTCGCCGGGAATGAGAGCTAGACGGCGTATCTCGTGAGAGCTGTGGCGTTCCCTCCTCGGGAACTGGATCATCCTACAAAAAGTACAAATACTACATTAAAAACAGGAAGCAAGACAATGACATACTGGAGTCCAAGACAAAGGCAGGTGTTGCAGTCGGAGGCAAAATCGAAAAGCATGGCATTTAAACAAAGCACTATGGCATGAGATGACAGATACGCAAATATGAACAGGCATACAGTTACAGTCCAGCATTATGGAGGAATTTAAACAGTAAACAAATAAATTACATGGAAATATGAGAGTTGTATGACAATATTGATGCTCTTGCTATTTGTGCTTATAAGTTGAAACATGAAGGGCTCGAATGAAATATTCAAGGTGGGCTATTATTTTTCTCAAGCATGGTCAGCAGATAGTTTGATTTAAAAATGGCCAATACATTTGATTCATAGTAGCTTATGATGGCATAAAAAGTAATATGGCAGATCAATAAATATATATGGCAGCACGATTTTTCTTAAACCCATTACCCTCTTCACTGACATCGTCACCACCTCAACATTCCACTACCACAGCCCGTTCCACCTCCATCACCACACGACCGACCCATCATCACCACGCCGTCGGCCCGACACCGCATGGCTCAGTCCACTGGAACCCACCACACGGCCAACACCCACCGAAAAACTCAGCAATCAGCCGCCACCTCCAACTGCAACCGCAGGCCATAGCCCTAGGACGCCGGAGCACCGTTAGTGACCAACCATCAACCGGCGGCCACCAATTTTACCACCCAAACTGCCACCTCCCCACTGCCGTCCACTCACAGTTGCCAACAGCCCACCAAGCCCAGCGGCCAACCCATCTCAGCCCGCAGCCATCACCAAGCTGCCATCCCAGCCGCCACCCGCGCAGCCCGCTGGAGCTCACCAAGCCGCCAGCCATCCAAGGGGCACATGAGCAAAAGCAAAAGAGAGGAGATCGAAATACCTTCGCCGGTGAGCCTCTGTCCAGCCAATCTTGAAGAGTTTGGTCCATGCTGCCGCCAACCAGCAGTCGCCGTACCTAGCCGCCGATCCTCCGCCGCACCTTGTCGACGCGCCGGATCCCTGCACCAGCCTAGAGCACCCCGTCGGCGCACCAACTACACGCCACTGCCGTAAAGAGATGAGAGGGGTGGAGAGAATGGGGGAGGAGATGTAGAGAGAATGGAGAGGAGATGGGTTTCGTGTGGGAAGATGAAGAGAAGAAATAAGGAGGAGATGGGTTTTCGTGTGGGGAGAAGAAATAAAGAGGAAGATGGGGGGGGGGGGGGGGGGGGG
>JAMKQA010013044.1:0-12867 GCA_024699735.1 Posidonia australis
AGTATTTAAGTAGGCTAAGGCACAGATTATGTAACCTCTTTGGTCATTCGTGTAACCCTATTTTAGACTCCAATTGAATAGAGAGAACTCCTCCCTCTTCTCTCCAGATCTAGGGTTTCATGTGAAGTTCATCTGTGGAGGATTGGATGATTGCTTTAGGGGATGGTATTCTGATTTCTCCTTCACCACTCGGCACAACATGTAGGTCCTCAGGTTTATCACTAATAAGTCCCTAAGTTTTAATTGCATATAGGTCCTTAGATTTTCCTTGCATCTCGATCCATGATGTCTCTATTTCATTACATCTAGGTCCTTGAGTTCACTGTTATCTTTGCATTTAGGACCCTAAACCTTATTATCATTGCATTTCAATCCCTCACCTCATGATGTTGTTGCATGCAGGATTTGGCTTTACGTCTTGTGATTTTCTCAAACTTTTTGCATCCTAGATGCTATAGTTTTTATTTTTGTGCTTGGGCTACTCATTTTTCATTTTGGATTTCCATGTGTTACTGTATTTTTACGCGTTAGCCCTTATATTTGTTTTCTTTGAGCGTGGTAGGACATTTTGCACCTTAACCCTTACATTTGTCCACTTTATTACATCCCATGAATATTTTGCATCCAGGAAACTACAATAGCCAACTCTATCACAATAACTAGTCATTTTGCACTTATGTCCCTGGCTTAATCCATCACCCAATATCATGCATCTACACTTATTTCAAGGTTTTTGATTTCCCAATCGCATACATTAGAGGAATGATGATTACGACCTATTGACTAGATCTAGTTCAAGACACAAGGAACGCTTCTGAGCACGCTAGGAGCATGTTTTGGTTTTCCCTTGTATCCTGGTTCTACTTTCACGTACGTTCTTTTTACATTGCATGGCATAAGCATCATTGCCTCTAGGCATACATTGACTTGCAATCAAGTTCATATTGCCACACAAAGCAAGTAAGAAGCCTAGAAAGATCGACTCGTCGAGCGTGTGGGGGTGCCTAACACCTTCCCCATGCGTAATAGGAGTCCTTACCCTTTCTCTTGCCTGCAATGACCATTATGTCCCACTCCTTGGCACGGAATCATATTTTTGAACCTCAATTGGTTTTCTAGCATACTTCTTGCATCCATTTTTCCTCGTCTTTCCAATCAAAAGATTAGGTGGCGACTCCAATTTTGTCTTATCTTGCGCCTTCCCCTTCTAGCATGGTTGTGACCTCCTCCTTTGGCACCCTCCTTGCGCTAATTCCTAGGTGGGCATGGTCACAGAACTGACGACTCCACTCGAGATTCTAGACTCTGGCTTTAGTTTCTGCTTTCTTGCTTGTTTGTTTAGTTGGTTTCTGTGATTGCCGTGCTTGTCCATGCTTGATTACTTGTTTGATGCATGCCTTTTGATTGGTGGATGCTTTCCTTTTACACATGTATGCTATGACACTACACATGCACATGCCATGCTACTTGCCTTTTGACATGCTGCTCATTTTTTCTCTTTGTCACAAATTATGATCACATTACACCTACACATGCCATGATCTTGCCTTTTGATGTGATGTTTGCATGCTATGATTGGATGTTTTCTTCCCCTTGTCCAGTTGCCATGCCTAGGAGATTAGAGACGTGTCCTTTCTCCTCTTAGTTAACTTTAAAACATGAACAAGTAAAAACAATAACTAGGCAAAACTAGAGACTTTCATCCAAATCTTCCCTTCTGGTTAATCAAATCATGACAAGTAAAAAACACCAAGCATAATCACATGAATGATCAGATGGGGCATGCATTCTTCTCATCTCTAAGTCCTACCTATTAGACTGTGAAGGACAACCCCCAATCTTTCATTCTAAGGCTTTGGCGTGGGATGAGGTGTCGGTTTGTCTTCCTTTGCCTAGGGTTTAGTCGATGTCAGTAGAGGGTACAACCCATGCTTTGGCAGGGTTGAGGCTTTGAACGCACCACCCGTTCACTACCTAAGCTTAGGCTAGGATTTAGAGCCGGCACCATACATTCTAGCCTGAGTCGAAGACACATTTACCCATGTGTGATCCTGGAGTAGACAGCCTAGTAGGACACACTAGATTACTGAGAGAGAGCATAATAGACACATCCATTTGCATGAATGCCATTCACGCCACATTAATAACCACATTTTAATGTTGGTTTTAACACCAGTAATTTTCTTTTTTTTCAAGATAAAGTGTGAGTTCCTTAGCCAACGCTTGAGCGTTCTTGCCTTTGATTCGCTTGTTTTCGACACTTCATTGTTGATCATCTTTTCTCGGGTTATTCGTCACTTTGACGATAGCTCGTCCTAGGATTCACCCTCACATTTGCCATCGTAGTCTCGATCGCATCGGTTCTTGGTCAGCCATGGCTTAGCGCAGTAGCGAGCCTCTCCCCACCACTGTTGCACAGGAGGACACTCCACTTACGATCCCTCCTACCGTTACTATGACTTCAGCTATTCACTCTGTCCCCTTTGTGCATCACGTTCCAATGCATGGAGGCTCTTTCCCTTACACCATAGGACATCCACAAACCTTGGCCAGTCTAGAGCCAGGCACTGAGTCTGTCTTAGTGACCACTGTTTGGGTTCCAAACGTATCATTGACGACCTCGCTCCTTTAGGGTCCTTTCTCTTTTAGCACTCAGCCCACTACAGTGACATCCATTGCAGGGTCCCTACCTCCAAGATAGTTTGTATCGATTCCACCTTTGATGTCCAATCTTTTGACTATGCCACCCCTCACTGTCTCTGAGGGGTCTCCTGCCGCACAGGCAAAATATCAGTTAGCCCTCGCCTAGAAGATTGAGGGCATGGCCTTTGCTATTCACTTTGCTATAGACTCCACAACCCCTGAGGTTCCTCGGTAGCCTGCTCTAGTGTTTTGGGCATCACCTTCTGATCCACCACCTCAGCCCTCATCCTAGCTCCTCCCTGTACCAGTGTTAGGGGCGACACCACTACCTCACTTACGGACACCCTACTTCATTGCACAGCATTCCACTCCAGCATCTGGTGGCCAGCCCCTCGGGTTGGTTGGAGTACAGCATCCACAAAGCCTGCAGCCTAGCACTGTACTGCTACAGTAGTTGCTACTCTCGCATTTAGCACCCACTGCTACACAACATTCTGCTCATCCTCCTCCCACACATCATTAGGTTCAAGCACCCTCATTCCTATAACGTCATTCAACACTCATACATGGATACGCTGGCCATCATGCCAAAGCACTAGGAGTCACGATGGTGGACCTAGAGGAGCACTTAGGTGCGACTCACACAACGTATGCTATTATTCCCCCTACTGCAGTGCCCTCGTCAACTGTAGCTCTAGATACCCTCCACACTAGGGTGGGTGATCTTGAGAAAGCACTTCGACAAGTGTGGGGAGGCGACTGCCAACCTTACGGATTCCAGGACCTCTACTATTTCCTAGAGGTGACACATAC
Organism: Posidonia australis; assembly: GCA_024699735.1. NCBI lineage: Eukaryota > Viridiplantae > Streptophyta > Magnoliopsida > Alismatales > Posidoniaceae > Posidonia > Posidonia australis. The sequence continues at coordinate 3,457 of JAMKQA010013044.1, forward strand.
ACCATATTTCCAAATCCTTGATTTTGATAAGTATAACGGTAAGGGTTGCCCCATTTCACACCTCAGGGCATATTACGAGAACCTTGCTCAGCTCCAAACTAAAGAGAGGCCGTTGATCTTCCTTTTCTAGAAGAGTCTCACGGCCCAGCACTAAAATGGTTCACGTCGCTTGACATGGGCTCGATCAAGACTTGGAACGACCTCTCACAGGCATTCACGGACCAATATGGTTTCAATCTCGACTTGGTCCCAAAGTGGGAGCACCTTGTCGCCACTAGACAAAGACCCCATGTGCTGTTTGGGGAGTACGTCGGCCATTGGCACGCCTTAGCATCACAAGTGAGAGATAGACCATCCAACGAGGAATCTATTGAAATTGTTATTCGAGTTGTGCAGCCAGATATTGAGGCTCTAATGAGCATTTAGCCTGTCACCACCATTGCATCTTTGATTTAGGCAGGTGCACGAGTAGAGAGCTCCCTTCGCAACGGCAGCTTTTCTACACTCGCCACATTTGCCAAGCAAGCTACCCCTTCTGATCACCATGCGAGTAGCGGTACTTATAATAGCGCTGGCACCAATTACTCTAGGAGAAGAGATCCTCCCAAGCCTACCGTCGCATATGTATGGTCTCCTTCCATGCCCCTCAATGTGGTGAGCCAACCAAACCTCAATCAATTAGTCTATGCACCTACACCTAGGGCACCGCACACGCCATAGATCACCACTACCGCCTAGCTGATGTACCCTATGGCACCGGTCTGGCAAGGACCATGCCTAAGGCAGAGGTGGCCTCAACATGCTACACGAAAGTACACTCCACTTGTTGAGCCATTGAGTGCTATCCTCCCCAAGTTGGTATCACTTCTGAACCACCTAGAGGTTCGTCCCTCGTACAACCCTCTTCTTGGTGTGGTACAACATGAACCTCCACTGTAATTTCCATCGCTACGCGGGCTATGCGTTAGATAATTGCTTGGCTCCCTGGAATGCCATTCAGGACTTGGTTGACCGCAAGGTCATCATCATTAACACCCAGGAGGCACACACTGCACTAGCACTACCACCCCCACATGCACAAGCACCACTTGCCTATCCCAACATTGTCAGCTAGCCCATGCTTGCGTATATTGACTCGGTAGGTGCTGGGGCATTAGGAATCCATTTCCTATCTGCTTCTAGGTCTACGACATCCATGGTGGACCCCTCCAATCTGATCCAAATAGTTGATGAGTCGTTCCAAACCTGTCTATATCGTTTGAGACGTGTTGGGCATTATTATAGAGCCTCATGTCATTTCTTTCTTCAATGAAGAGTTGCCTCCTATAGGAGTCAATTATAACCAGCCCCTATTAATTATAGCACAATATTAGAGCTTCAGAATTCCACTCACCTTGGTTGATAATGGCGTGGGCTTAAACGTCTTCCCTTTGCACACAGTAAATAAAATCAGATTGAAAGCCAAGGATATCATACCTGCCACAATGGAAATGATGACTTTCAATAACATGCATCATGACGCACTAGGGATGCTAGTTATTCCTCTCACCATAGGGCCTATAGTCTTCGATGTCGAGTTCTATATTGTGGATCTAGAGCCTACTTTCAATCTGTTGCTTGGCCGCCCTTGGTTGCACAAGCATCAGGTGATCCCCTTAACCCTCCATCGTATGGTTAAATTCTGCTGGGGCAACGATATAGTTGTTTTCATGGTAGAAGATTTTGACAAAGAGAAGGTCGAGTCGGTCTCCACAGTCTCACTCCAGACCGTTCATTTTGACCCCAAGCCTTTTGATATCATGTTTCAAGTCAATCATTTTGAGCCAGTCAATAATATTCCAGCTTTCGAGCGCATCAGCCACCTAACCGTTCCAAGTAATCCCCTTTAGATGATTGAAAATGTGTGTCACAAATGGGGATATAAGAAAGGAACACCTCTTGGACGACACGGCCAGGGAATCTCCGAGCCCATCTAAGCAGAGGAAAGGTGAGAGTTTGAGGGACTAGGTTACAAGTGGTAGCTGCACAAAGGCAAATATTCATGTGCTAGGAGGTACAAGAAGATCTTTATTTCGTCGGACCTCACTAACTTTATCAGTGTAGGGATACTTGATCCCAATCACAGCCAGGCCACTGTAGAGACAATCCAACATCAGATTATGCAGCCATAGCCTCAACCGCCTACAATCACATTGGCAGCATCAACCATCGCCCAAGCAATGAGCTCTGCAGTAATAGTCTTACAAGCAGTCGCACCAGCAGGTCAATTAGTGTAGTCAACTAGTCTCAGACATCACTTACAGTGGTCTCAAATCCAGCCAGTAGAGGCCCACATTCCAGATAAGTCAGTGGCAAAGTAGAATGCCATCTGATATCTGGATTGCGTCTAGGAAGAAGATGAGACAATTAGCAAGGAAATTTAGTTGAGCGACCAAGCCAATGATTTAGAGCTGTTGTTTCAAGAACAATTGTCAGTATAGGCCGAAAACATAGCCGAGTAGCAATGGCTGAGAAAAGGAAAGGCTAAAGTGTCAGAATCAGAGCAAGCAACCCTCCTTCAACAACTAGACCACTCATCCATCTTGGTCTTGGCCGAGTCACAACCAGAACGTACTAAACCATTAGAGTTGATCTCATTGTAGCCGAGAGGCAGGTCTAGATGGTACACACAGCCAAAGCCTCACCTTAAGCATGGTGAGGGTAAAAAATAGAAAACCCTGAGTTAGGTTCAGGAGGGAAGCCATGCAGCATCATTCCTATTAGTCAACAACAGGACTGCCACCAGTCAGTAGCACCCCTTGGACATACTACAAAAAATACAAAAAAATCAGAAAACCCAGAAAAACCAAAAAAATCAAAAAACTCAGAAAAATTTAGAAAAAGAGAAAACTCGAAAAATCAAAAAATAATATCAGTAGTCGAGGAAATAGATCAACCTGGTTAGTAAGTAGACCAAACGGTCATAGAATCGTAGGTCACGCACTACAGATATAAGAACACCAAAGTCAATGTGACCATTATGAAGAACCATCTGGGGTAGAAATCAGAGCACATCCTCTCCTTTGACGTCACTTATCCTATCCTTTGATGTCACTAATTCAACCTTCAAAGAAGAAATCCTATTGGAGCTCATCACTTATGAAGAAGAGGATGATAAAATGGATGAAAATGAGGAAACACTTGAATTCTAGCCCCATGACAATGATCCAGAGGGGCCAAACATTCATGTCAAGGAAGAAACTGAACGGGTCAACATCGACACAATGGAGGATGTCAAAGAGGTAATCATCAGTGCTAAGTTGTCACCATAGGCTAGGATAGACTTCATAGCATTTTTGAAAGAATACGTAAATGTCTTCATATGGAGCTATGATGACATGGTCGGTTTGGATGTCGAAGTGGTGGTACACACATTACCACTGAAGCCTAACAAGAGGCCAGTCAAACAAAAACTCAGGAGATGGCGACACCAATGGATCTTGAAACTCAAAGAGGAAATCATGAAGCAGCACAAGGTGAACTTCCTCATGGTGGTATTATACCTAGAGTGGTTAGCAAATGTTGTTCCAATACCAAAGAAAGACGGAAAGGTCCGTATGTGCATCTACTACAGAGACCTCAACAATGTGAGACCCAAAGACGATTTCCAATTCCTCACATAGACGTCTTGGTGGACAATATAGCTGGACAAAAATGTTGTCATTTATGGATGGTTTCTTGGGGTGCTACCAGATCAGAATGGCCGAGAAAGATATGGAGAAGACATCCTTCATCACCCCCTGGGGAGTTTCCTGTTATCGTGTGATGCCATTTGGGATCAAGAATGTCGATGCTACTTATCAAAGGGCAATGACTGCACTTTTCCATGACCTCATGCATCTGGAAATAGAGGTCTATGTAGACGATATGATTGCCAAGTCCAAAGAGCCTGAGGAACACCTTATCTGTTTGAGAAAGCTGTTTGACCGCCTCAGAAAGTACAAACTCTGCATTATCCCTTACAAATGCATATTTTGGGTGCCCTCTGGGATATGTCATCAGTCAAAGAGGAATTGAAGTTCACCCTAGTAAAGCAAGAGCCATCATTGACATGCCTCCCCCTACGTTTGAAAAGGAGGTTCAGAGTTTATTGGGTCGATTACAGTATATCAGCCGGTTCATCACACAGCTTGCCCCCATTTGTGAGCCTATCTTCAAGTTGTTAAGAAAGAACGCGCAGGTCCATTGGAATGAAGAATGTCAAGCTGCCTTCAACAAAATCAAGCAGCTCCTTGCAAAACCTCCTGTCTTGGTTTCACCCATACCAGGACGACCTCTATTGCTATATCTCTCCACCACTTAGCACTCCATGGGCATGGTCCTTGGGCAACACCATGAGTTGGGACGTAGGGAGAAAGCCATCTACTACCTGAGCAAGAAGGTCAACGATTGCGTAGCCAGGTACAGTTCCATTGAGAAGATCTACCTATCCCATGTCTGGGCCATCCAATGCCTCAGACACTATATGATGGCCTATCTAGTCCTTCTCCTATGCCGACACGACCCCATGAAGTACTTGTTCCAAAAGCCAACATTAGTGGGACGATGTGTGAAATGGTAGGTGCTATTATCCCAATATGACATTGTGTTTGTCACACAGAAATCTATGAAAGGGCAAGTGGTAGTAGACCACCTAGCCGACTTACCACTACCAGAATATGAGCCTTTGTAGACGCAATTCCTGGATGAAGACATCCTATTTTCCATGGGAGATTTTGATTTTGAGGAGCTAGATGACAAGTCCCATTGGCATCTATTTTGACGGAGCCGTTATCAAGAGGTGTAGAGGAATCGATGTAGTATTATCGACATCCAAAGGACAGATGACCTGCTTTTCCAAAAAGCTCACTTTCGAGTGCACCAACAATGAAGCCGAGGATGAGGCATGCATCTTGGAATTGCAGATCGCATTAGAACATGGTGCGTAAAAGCTACATGTACATGGGGATGCCATGTTGTCATATCCTAGATCAACGGTGACTGGAGAACTAAAGATCCAAAGCTCATGCCATATCACAAATATCTCCTACAGCTCATCAAGGAATTCAAAGAAGTACACTTTTCCTTCATGAGTGGAGCTAAAAATTTTTACGCAGATGCATTGGCAACCCTTGCCTCCTGGCTCTTAATACCTGAAGAGTGCACGATCAACGTATCGATCACCTGAGCAGAGCAGTGCATTTATTGCATGAGCATAGAGGAAGTGGACCCGTTAGTAGAGCATCCATGGTATCATGACATTAAAACCATCCCAGAATCAGGCAATCTCTCAATGAGCACCTCAATTGTAGATAAGAAGACCATGGTACGTCTGGTGTCAAGATATGTGTTGGGAGGAGGGCATTTGTACAGATGATCATATAACCAGATGCTTTTGTGGTGTGTCAACAAGAAGGAGGCTGATACCTTGATGCTTCAAATCCACACTGGGACATGTGGCCCTCACATGAATGGAATACTGTTAGCCAAGAAGATCATGGTATAGGGCTACTTTTGGTCTACTATGGAAGCAGATTGTTGTCGATTCGTATGCAAGTGCTACAACTAGTAGATTCATGGGAACTTCATACATGCTCCCCCTCAGCAGCTACACAGCATGTCTTCTCCGTGGCCTTTCTCTACTTGGGGAATAGATGTTATTGGAGTCATCCATCCGGCATCATCCAAAAGCCACAATTACATCCTAATGGCCATAGATTACTTTACCAAATGGGTAGAAGTAGATTCTTACAAGATTGTCATAGCCATAGCCAAGAAAAGTTCATCAAGAACAACATCATAGCCCGGTACGGGGTGCCACACTCCATTATCTCAAACAACGGTAAAAATTTCATAGCTCATAGGTTGGAGGATTATTTGCATAGCCTCAAGATCAAGCATCACAGATCCTCCCTGTACCACCCACAGATAAATGGTACCGAGGAGTCAGCAAACAAGAACCTAATCAAGATCCTACAGAAGAGTGTCGAGACCCACAAGGATTGGCATGAAAAGCTTCCTTATGCGCTATGGGCTTACAGAACTTCGATTCAGACATGAACAGGAGCGGCACCTTACTCATTGGTGTATTGTTGGAAGTGATCCTACCAGTCGAAGTAGAGGTCCCATCACTTAGAATCTTGAGAGAGGCTGAGCTAGAAAAACCAAAATGGGTTGAGGACAGATGCATCTAGCTGAATTTGATTGACAAGCGTAGACTACAAGCCATGCGCAATGCCTACTGCTATAAAGGAAGAATGGCAAGATCATATCAGAAAAGAGTCCGACCTTGGAACTTCACACCAGGGGATCTGGTTTTACGGGCCATACATCTCCCTGATGGTCGAGGCAAATTCTAGCTGAACTGCCATGGTCCCTACATCATCAAGCAAGTTTATTCGGGAGGTGCAACAATCCTCAAGGACATGGACAACGTCGAGCTATCCGAGCCTATCAACGCGTGCTATCAAAAGAAGTACTACCAATGAGCAAAATCCGTGTATCTTCGCCTTGCAAAGTAGCTATGACCATGCTGGTGGAATCCTACACGACTCCATGGTGCGTGGAAACACACGAGGAGTCCCGATATGGTCACGGCGAAGATGGTGAATTCAAAGGAGACTAGACTCGAAAACACCAAAGAAAGATAAGAAAAGGATAAGGAAAAGGCGTCGCCACCTAGTTTTTTAATAGGAAGACGAGGAAAACCTAACACAAAGGAAAACCTAAAGAAATCAAGGCAAAGAAAACATATGTATGCTCCGTACCCAATGGATGTAGTGCACAAATCAATGCAGGCCAGAGAAAGGATAAGGATTCTTGTTACGCATGGGGAAGGTGTTAGGCATCCCTATGCGTAATGATTTGGTGTGTGTATGCTTGTCTATCCGAATGCCCATACCAAAGATGAATGCGAAAATATGCCAAATCAAAGAAAAGAAATAATAAGGAAATAGATAAAAGAAAATAATTCGAGGGACAATGTAGCATTGAGAATGCCGCTTTACTATATGCCCTTGGGCGGTGAGGAAAATCATGAAAATCGGAAATATTCGGAAAGCATCTCGTAAAATAGCTGAAACTTATGAAATCCAAGAAAATCAAATGGGAGAAAATAATGTTCATTCAAGTCAATGTCGGCATTGCCAAGCCTGTTAATGTATGCCCTTAGGCGATGAAAATCCAAATCAAATCAAAATCGTGAAAATCGGAAGAAATCCAAAAAATAATGTGAAAACTAAGCTTGAAATATGTTTGAAATGCATGCATGATGCAAGAGAGTAAGCATGAGAAAATATGCATTAAAAAGGGGAACAAAATGTACAAAATGCAAGCACGGGTTAAATATGTAAATTTCTATGGTCCTTTGTGTTAGAAATATCTTTGTTTATTTTGATGATTACACCTGAGTATATTTTCATACAAATAAAATGACTGATAAAATTATTTGTTGTAACTCTATACTCAGAAAAAGGATTAAGTTATGTAAGACAAAAATCATATATTTATAGAGTTTTTCATGAAGTATCAAAAACAGCATACCGTTTCAGACAGAAACAACATACCAAAAGAGAAAACGGCATACCGAATCAGGAAAGAACGGTATAACCATCGACCTTCCGATTTCAAAGAAGAGGAAAAACAAATCGGCATACCGAAACAGAAGAAAACGGAACGTACGTCGGAACTCCGGAAAAGCTGAGGAGTCAAAGAAGAAAGCAGAAACGGCATACCATTTCAGGAAAAATCGGTATACCGAAATAAAAACGGCATACCGAATTGCCCGTAAAGTGTAGACTGAAGATCTAATTGGCACACCGGAGGACAAAACGACATACTGAAAGACTAGTCATTTGTGACCGTTGTTCTAGTCGTTAGACACAATTTATGAGGGCCTCTTGGCTATAAATAGGACTCATTTATGCCTCAATAAAGACACACCTTCACATACTTGTAATTCAATATTCCTTTAGTCATTTACTCTCCTCGCAAGCATACTGTAAAGCTATTGTTGTAATCAAGCGTTGTGTGAGGAAAATCTCAACTTGTAAAGCATCAAGAAAGGGCTCTAGCTTCTCGGGGATAGAGAAGTGGGAAGAGCAAGAGAGGAGTTGGTGGAACAACCAACAAGTAAGTTCTTTATTATTTAAGAATAAGGGAAAAATCTCAAGAGGGTCTTGAGGAGTGGACTAGGCGGGGTTGCCGAACCACTATAAATTACTTGTGTTCTCAATTACTCTCATCCCCATCTTATGCATTTAATTCTAGTTACATCAAGTGTGCATGATAAGTACAAATTCATTAATCTCATTGCTTATCATTTCTGATTATTGTTAAAATTGGGTATAGTAACATTAAAAAGTAAAATTCTCTATTCACCCCCCCTCTAGAGAAGCCTTCGATCCTACAATTGGTATCAGAGCGGGTTTCTAGAAATTAGATTAACAATCTACTAGAATACATGGTTGCTTCATCTTTTAACAATAATGTTATGGAGGGACAAAGTATTAACCGACCACCCTTCTTTGATGGTATAAGTTACATCTATTGAAAATGTAGATTGATCATATATTTAAAATCCATATGTTCTGAATTATGGGATGTTGTAATAAATGGGTTCAATTTGAATTCTACATCTTTTAAGGATTGGAGTATTGAAGAAAAACACCTTGCTCAACTTGATGCTAAAGGTTTAAACATTTTATTTTGTGCTGTTAGTAAAGAACAATTCAATAGAATTTCAAATTGTAATAACTCACATGAAGCTTGGCATATCCTAGAAGTTACTCATGAAGGAATCAACCAAGTTAAAGAGACAAAAATAAACATGCTAGTTCACAAGTTTGAACTATTTAAAATGAAAGATAATGAACCAATAAATGAAATTTGTACAAGATTTAATGAAATTGAAAATAACCTTCAATCCCATGGAAAAATTTATCCTCAAAGCGATTTAGTAAGAAAAATTCTTAGGTCCCTAACTCCCGAATGGGAAAAGAAAACCACAGCCATAGAAGAAGCTAAGGATCTATCTACCTACTCCCTAGAAGATCTAATAGGTAACCTAACCTCATATGAGGTTCAGATAAAAGAAAAAGAAAACGACAAACTAGAAGTTGAGAACTCTAAAAAGAAAAATATTGCCTTAAAAGCTACATCTGATTCAGAAGAATCCGAAGAAGAAGATGAGCAAATAGCCTTGTTAACAAGAAAATTTAAAAAGTTCATAAAAAGAGGAAAATTTCATAGGAAACCAAACAAACCCCAAGATAAAAGTAAAGATGAACTTCCAATATGTTTTAAATGTAATAAACCAGGTCATATTAAAAGAGATTGCCCACTTCTTAAAATGAAGGTTAACAAAAGAAAAGAAAAACCTTTCCATAAAAAAGC
>JAMKQA010013046.1:0-15344 GCA_024699735.1 Posidonia australis
GGTTCTCCTGGGAGGAGAAGTGAATTCTTGATACAAGTGTACAAACGAGGTAATTCTTTGTAACTTGTAATATTCTAGGAATTGAATATAAGGGAAAAATCTCAAGTGGGGAACTTGAGGAGTGGACTAAGCCGGGGTTGGCTGAACTACTATAAATCTATTGTCTTTGCGATTGATTGTATTTTGTGTTAATTTCCTAAATTGCATAACAAATTCCAAAGACATAATTAAAACCGGAAAAACTCTATTCACCCCCTTCTAGAGAAGCTTTAGTATCCAACAGGCACGATCTACCGAATTTGGCCCCTAACCCATATGAATAAATGTGTATGAAAAATGAAAATAGATGATTTTAAATGGATAATGGGTATGTGTTAACGGTGCTTTCCCTATGTAGATGGCATAGAGGAATATAGATGATTTTTGATATAGTTTTGGGCTTGAGGTCCCAAAAATGAAAGGAATTGATAAATGTATGTGGTTTGATGTGATGTTTGGGCATGAGACCCAATAATAAATATGAATGCCTAGTTTTTGTGTGATGTTGAGTTTGGGACCCAATGAAGGGTCATGTTTGGTTTGGAAATGATTCCCTACAAAGAAAAGAGAATGAGTAATGGTTTTAAAAAGAAAATCCAAGAGTTTTGAAAAAAATAATAATAATCTATTTTGGAGCCACGGGGGCTGGTGTCGACAATGTGCTTACCAGTGTGGGACCACGAGTGGATGGTGTCGACAAATTGTTAAATTATCAATTGTCAATACGACCGTAGTTACCAATGTTTGTTACAGTGTAGGCTGGGCCTAGGATTTGAGACTTAGGTATCCAAGTCACTGATGATGTAGGTTGAGCCTGGGTATGTGAACCTAAGTGTTCGGGTCACCAATGAGACATTAGAAAAAGACATATCCCCATGCATATGAAATAAAATTAAGGCCAGGTGGCTGGAGCAGTGTCCTCCTGGAGAGGAAACTTCACTGCGGTAGTGCAGGGAGGTAGAAGAAATGGTGTCCTCACCTACTACTTGTGTGCCTAGTTACCTCTGATCAAGGTAACACTAAGAAGAAAAGTGGAAACAAATGTGTGAGATAAGCTAGAATAAAATTTGTTATTTTGGCCTATGATTTTGACCCAAATTCTAGCAATAAATAAGAATTTTGATTTAAACCAATTACCAGCCAATGAATGTGGTTTTGTTTTGGAGCCCAGTGAGGCCTTGTGTTTGGGTTGGATCTAGTTGTGAATGTGGATTATTCAAAATGCATAACAAATTTGAAAATGCATGAAATTAAGAAAAGGGGTAAGGTTTTGAAAGTGCATGGTTTTGAAAAGAAATTCCAAACATTGAAAAAGAGAATGTGAGCTTTGAAAAAGACTAGTTTTGGATAGAGATTCCAAATGTTTTAAAAAGAAATGATGTTTTCAAATAGATTTTGAAAGAAAACCAAGTTTTGTAAAAGTCTAGGCTTGTATTTTCTTGTCGTTTTGCCGTGGTTTACTGTGTGGGGTGCGCACTAGGTGACTTAGATGTCACTCACGCGTGCTTTGTTTAGTTTTCAGGTGCAGGTTAGGGTGCAGTCTAGTCCCAGTGCTTGAGTTTGGAGTCATTAGTTGGACATTGTTCTTGAAGGTGAGCCTTAGTTAGTTACAATTGTTAAATTAATGTTGTAATTATTGTGATTACTTGTGATACTATGATTTAAGTAGCGTACCCTGGTTCGGGTCATTACAGAGTGGTATCAGAGCTAATGTTACACCTAGTGCACCGGCTTGGTGATGTCTGGTCTAGTGGCTCAGTAGGACTGCATGGTAGAGAGTCGTGCACCTGATTTTGGTTGTTGTTCTCTTCTGTTGTGCTGGCAAGAAGATGTCTCAACGAGGACGTAGCCACAGCAAGGCCCTAGTGTCCGACTCTGAGATGGGAGAGAGCAATGCTTGGAGGGATATGCGATGGGAGTTTGGCGAGGTAATGCGGGGTTTCACTCAATCCTTCAGCAACAGCAGCAACAAAGATGAGGCGAAAGGAGACCCATGGGTCAAGCAGTTCTGCCAGCTAGGTCACCGACTCTAGATGGGCACGACACATCAGAGGAGTGTGAGGCTTGCTTCCTAGAAGTGGAGAAGATTCTAGTGGGGATCGAGTGTCCAATAGAGAAATGAGTCCCGATCGCAGCATTCCAGCTCAAGGGCGTTGCAAATCAGTGGAGATCTACGCGTCGCACCAAGTTTCTGAATGAGGACCTACTGATGATCTCTTGGGAGGTGTTTCGAGAGGTATTCTATGAATGATTCTTCCCTGAGCATGAGAGGGACAAGCTGGACAGACAATTCCAGAACTTGAAGCAGGGAAGCTTGACTATGGCTAAGTATAAGTCGTCCTTCCTTTAGCTAAATCAGTTCTCTCAAGCTGTGGTTTCCAAGAAGAACAGAGCCAAAAAATTTGTGGAGGGACTTAATCCAGTGCTGAGATCCAAAGTTATTGGCTTCAGATGTCAGACCTTGGAGGATGTCATTGAGCTTGCAAGCCGCTATAAGGATGATCGTAGGCTATTCCAGGAAGAGTATCCTAAGAAGGATAAGGAGAGGAAGTCTGTCTCTCGACCTTCTGTTTCTCGACCTTCAGTCACTGGAGTGCCAACTTCTGGGAGTTCTGGTAGCTTTAGGAAGAAGCAAAAGGAGTGGCCTACATCCGGTAGGGAAGAAAGTGTTAGTTTCAGCCATGCGGGATCCAGTAATGGCTCGAAGATAGGTCTGTGCCACGTCTGTGGTAAGAAGGGGCACATAGCGGCACAGTGTTGGCACAGATAGAGAAGCTTAGACAGTGTAGTATGCTACACCTGTGGGAAGTCCGAACACTATCAGAAGGATTGTCCCAGTCAGCCAAAGCCAACAAGAGATGCGCCTCGTCAGCCTACCAAGGGGAGAGTGTTCTCCATTGCTACCCCACATGCTGGTCCATTAGGAGATGTTGTGGAAGGTGAGAATTAGTATGGCTGCATGAGTTGAATCCCTTGATTGATCTGGTACCAGGATTTATTCGTCCCAGTGTTTCACCTTGGGGGGTACCAGTACTGTTCGTTAAGAAGAAAGATGGTTCACTTCAGCTCTGTATAGACTACCAAATGCTGAACCAGATCATTGTCAAGAACAAGTATCCACTGCCCAGGATCAATGATTTGTTCGATCAGTTGCAGGGAGCATCGGTGTTTTCTAAGATAGATCTGAGATCCAAATATCATCAGTTGCGGATCAATAAGCCAAATGTGAAGAAGACAACCTTTCGCACCCACTATGGACATTACGAGTTTTTGGTTATGCCATTCGGGTTAACAAATGCTCTGGCTGCCTTCATGGACCTAATGAATAGGGTGTTCAGTCCTATTTGGACTCGTTTGTGATCATCTTTGTGGATGACGTCCTGGTATATTCTCTAGATGTTCAGACCCACTAGAGGCATTTGAGGATCGTACTGGAGACACTGAGACAACATCAACTTTATGCTAAGTTCTCCAAGTGCAAGTTTTGGCTGGAGGAGGTGTCCTTCCTTGGTCATATCATCTCAAGAGAAGGCATCAACGTTGATCTAGCCAAGGTGGAGGTTGTGAACAGTTGGGCCAAATCGAAGACAGTAACTGAAATCATAAGTTTCCTCAGTCTCGCAGGATATTATAGGAGATTTATTCAGGATTTCTCCAAGATTGCTGCACCATTGACCAAACTGATCAGGAAGGAAGTGCCCTTTGCTTGGAATTGGCAGTGTGAGGAGAGCTTCAATGAGTTGAAGGCTCGTTTGGTGTCAGCCTCAGTTTTGACTTTGCCTTCTGGAAGTGGCGATTTCACTGTCTACAGTGATGCTTGTGGAACCAGCTTGGGGTGTATGCTGATGTAGCATGGTCAAGTGGTGGTGTATGCCTCGCACCAGTTAAAAGATCATGAGAAGAACTATCTCACCCATGATTTGGAAATAAGAGTAGTTGTGTTCGCCTTGAAGATTTGGAGGCATTATCTGTATGGCGAGTAGTTTGAGGTGTATACAGATCACAAGAGTTTGAAGTACATCTTCACTCAGAAAGATCTGAACCTAAGACAGAGGCGCTGAGTGGAATATATCAATGATTATGACTTCAGCTTATCATACCACCTAGGGAAAGCAAATGTGGTTGCAGATGCACTCATGTTATGACTAGCTTGATGATTCGTGAATGGAAATTGTTAGATGGGCTAGTGGAGTGTAGACCTCGGAGACAGTCTCAAGAAGCTGCCAGAGTTGTGCTAGCAAATTTGTCTATATGCCTGAGGATGATCGAAGTGATTGTCGCCGCTCAGTAGTATAATTCCGTTGTGTTAGATATCTAGAGGAAGCTAGAAGTCAGGAATGTCCCTCACTTTTCAGTTGGGGTAGATGGTGGATTAAGGTACAACCTGAGGTTGTATGCGCCTCAAGTTGAGGAAATCAAGAACAGTCTACTTGACGAAGCTCACCACTCCAGATATACCATTCATCTAGGAAGCACCAAGATGTATAAGGAACTAAAATGGAATTTCTGGTGGCCTGGGATGAAGAGGGAAATTACTAAGTATGTGGTGAAGTGTGCAACCTACCAGATGGTAAAGATAAAGCACCAGAAGTCTGGAGGGACCTTACAGCCTCTGGACGTTCTAGTGTGGAAATAGGAAAATGTGTTGATGGATTTTGTGACGGGTGTGTCGAGGACCCGAAGGAAGAATGATACAGTTTTGGTGATTGTGGATCGCTTTACAAAATCAGCGCATTTCTTGCCAATGAGGGTAAATCTTCCCTTGGCAAAACTAGTAGAGTTGTATGTTTCAAAGATTGTGAGACTGCATGGCATCCTAATGTCTATTGTGTCTGAAAGAGACATGAGGTTCTGGAGAGCTTTACAAGAGGTTTTTGGTCCAGTGTTGAGTTTTAGTATCGCCTTTCACCCTCAGATAGATAATCAGACAAAGAGGACCATCCAGACACTAAAGGACTTGCTGAAGGCCTGTGCCTTAGATTTTGGTGGTAGCTGGGAGGATCATTTACCTCTGATTGAGTTTGCATAAAATAACTGTTACCACGCCAGTATTGGTATGTCACCATATGAGGCATTATATAGTAGAGCTTGCAGGACACCCACTTACTGGAGTGAGGTGGGTGAGAGACAGTTGATTGGGTCCAAGATCGTACGACAGTATGAGGGCAAGGTGGACCTTATTAGGAAGAGGTTGTTGTCTACCCAAAGTCTGCAAAAGAATTATGCTGATAGGAGATGAAGACCTTTGGAATTCAAGGTAGAAGACTTCGTTTTCCTGAAGGTGTCACCAACCAAATGAGTAATGCAGTTCAAAAAGAGAGGCAAGTTGAGCCCCAGATACATCGAATCGTACCAAATTACTAAGAGAGTTGGTGAAGTGGCATATAGACTAGGTCTGCCTTCAGAGTTAGCTAATGTACATAGCACCTTCCATGTGTCCATGCTGAGGAAATGTTTGGCCGACGCATCCCAGGTTATACCAGTGTAGCCAGAGGAGCTACAAGAGGACCTGTCTATGGTTGAAAGTGCAATTCAGATACTAGATAGGAAAAAGCAAGTCCTCAGGAACAAAGTGATTCCATTGGTGTTTGGATCAGTGGCAACATCATAGTATAGAGGAGGCTACTTGGGAGCGTGAGGTGGATATCCAGAGACAGTACCCCTACTTGTTTTATTAGAGCAGAATTTCGAGGACAAAATTCATGTAAGGGAGTAGGATGTGACATTTGGACCTGATTATCCATTTTTAATTGTAAACCATGTTATTAATTGTAATACTTGAAATATGGTTTATTTATGGATAATCTAATGTTTGATGATTTTGGTAGTGTTCCTCTCTCTTGGTGTGGCTAAGTTGGGGTGTTTTCCTGTTTGAGTAGGCCTGAGTTTGACCTTGGTCAAAAGAAGCATAGTGCCTCACTCACAAGCCACCATCTTCTTCCACTCCTTTCTTCCTTCCTGCGCCACCGGTGCTTACACAGCCAACCTATGCTCGTCCCATCCTCTCCGTCTTTGGCATGGTGGGGCGGCAAACGGTGGGATTTACAGAGGTGGTCAGGCGGAGAAGTATAAGAAAGGCTGGAAAGATGACATGGAAGGGGTGCCCGAGAGAGACAGAGAGAGAGTGTGTGTGTGTGGTGCTGTAACACCCTGAACCCGGGTACGTTACCTAAATCATAGTATCATAAGCAAAATCACACTAATTATAGTAAAATTAAATAACTGTAACTAAGGCTTACCTCCAGAAAATAATGTGCAGCTAGAAGCTCTGACTCCAGCACTGGAACTCGACTGCACGCAACCTGCACCTGAAAACAAAACAATCACGCGTGAGTAACATCTTAGTCACCCAGTACATGCCCCAAACATAAAAACAATAAAAATCTAGCAAAAAGCCAAAAACTCAACTTTTAGTTTATAAAACTTGGCTTTCTTTTGAAGATCCAATTTAAAAACATCCTTGTCCTTTCTATGAAATCATCTGGGAATCTGTTCCCACACTGTGCTTTCTCAAAATCTACTTTTTCTTTTCTTTTTGAAACATTTGGAATTTAGTTTTCAAAACCACATTTCTTTTCCAAAACCCATTTTTTACTTTCTCTTTTTTTACCCTTTTCAAAACCTTTCTCATACTTTGAGAAATTCACATTTCCGATCAGATCCAGCCTAAAACGCAATGCCTCACAAGGCTGAAAACTAAAATCACAAACACTAGCTTCGAACTAGTAAAAACACCATCATTATTTCATTCTAGGATTTTAAGACCATTCATAAGTCCAATCCTAGACAAACCACATTTCTTTACTTATTAATTTCCACTTTTCTTTACTGATGTTACCTTGATCAGGGGTAACCAGGCATACAAGTAGTAGGCGAGAACATCATTTCCCCTACCTCCCTGCACTATCGTGGTGAAATTCCCCGTGCGGGATGCCACCGCCCCAGCCAACCGGCCTTAATCTCTTTCATATATGCACGAGGATACGTCTTTGTCTGACGCCCCATCGATGACTCGAACAACTAGGTTCAATGACCTAGGCTCAGCCTACACCATCAATGACCCAAACAACTAGGTTCAATAACCTAGGCTCAGCCAACACCGTCATGAGCTCGGTGACCCAAACAACTAGGTTCAACGACCCAGGCTCAGCCTACACCATCTCAAGCTCGGCAACCACAGTCGTGTCTGACAACTGGTTTCAATAGAGCCTCATACTCCCACCACGTTGTCGACACCAACTCTCGTGGTTCCATAACACATTATTAGTGTTTCATTTTCAAAACTCTTTAAGCTTTCCTTTTCAAAACCATTTCTATTTTCATTCTTTCTCATTGTAGGAATCTGTTTCCATGCAACACCTGACCCTCCCCTGGGGTCCGAACTCAATTCATGAAAAATCATGTGTTTGAAATCACAATTGGGTCTCATGCCCAAAAACCACACACAATCAACCATTTTATTCATTTATAGGGTCTAAAAACCAAACCACTCCCAAATGCCCTTATTTGGGTTCCATATTTCTCCATGTCATTTACATGGGGAAAACATCGCTAACACATGCTTTACATACCTTTTTGAAACCATTTATCATTCATTTTATATTCACATTTATATATGTTACGGCTAGGGCAAAATCGGTAAACCGAATTTCAAGCTCGATATACCGAAAATCCCTGGTTCGGTACACCGAACATTTTCGGTATACCGAACTCTCCCTGATTCGGCATACTAAAACATTCTTGGTATATCGAAAATTCCTATTTCGGTCGACTAGATGATTTCAGTCTACCGAAACTGAGGATCCTGGCTTAATCTGTCAGGATTTTGGTATACCGAATTCAATTTGGCATACCAAATTTCCCGCAACCAGGGCAATCCCCTGTTTCGGTCGACGAAATCACCGGAAGTGGGTTCCTCGATCGGACATCCCAAACACACATCCCAAATTACCAATAAATCATGGAGTGTAAAACCTTGAGTCTACTTCAAAACCCCCCAAAACCATTCGTGATTTCATTAACCACACAAACCACATGAAAATCACAAAGGGATGAGACTCAAAACGGCTACTGTAGCCTTCATCCCAAAATATTGTATATCCCTACCAATTTCCATCCTAACCGCATGATATCTATGTTTTCATGCTATATAGCTCATTCTCATCAATTCCCCTATTTTTCTAAGATTTTACATGCATTTTTCATCATTTTCATGCATTTGACATGATGAACTAAAAGTGTGGAAACGAGAAGGGAAAAGGGTCGCGTACCTCGAGTGGCACTCTGACGATCTTCCTCACTCACCGACGAGTCTCTCCTAGCCCTGGTGGAGTCTTCTCCACTGACGAACCACACGAACAACCACCTCCTCTGTAGCGCGCCGTTCTTCCTCTCCTTCTTCTCCCTCACATCTCAGCCCTTCCTCTTCCACTTGCCTTCGCCTCTCTTTATCTCCTCCTCCTCCCGCGTCGCACCAGCCGCCCATCACGTCAGAGAAGATAGGGAGGCACGGACCAATGTCGTTGGTGGCACGGGTTGGTGGAGGAAGAAGAGGAAGAAGATGGGGTGAGGTGAGCTCGTGAGTGAGAGAAGGAGAAAAAGAAAGAAAAGAAGAAAGAACAGGCACGCAAACCGAAGTGACTGTGTATCCTCAAATTGGACTCCACATTGGTCCCAAATTACAAGCAGGTGCACAGAAAGCCAACCACAAGCTCACACATCCAAGAAATAATAGATTATCCATTAATAAACCATTTATACAATATTACAATTAATTACATGGTTTACAATTAAAAAATGATAATCAGGCCCAGATGTCATAGGTGCGCATGAGTGGGAGGAGGGGAGCCTTTGTGCGTGTGATGTCGGTGGCCAGGCACTTGCCGAAGGAGTCCCGCATGGTGGAGGAGGTCATCGGAGGGCTGGTCCAGGTACACGACCCCCTTTCCTCTCTTCTCCTCTTTGTTTGAGGAAAATGAGCATAATGCATGATAAGGGCAAATAAAACATGAAAAATCATGGAAAAAAATGATAGAAATGTGTGGAATGGAATGTATGATGTGTTTATGTAGAAATCATGTGGTTAGGATGAATTTTTGTGAATTTATACGAGTTTTTGCATATGCATGCTATAGTGCTCACGAATGAGTTCCATGTCTTTATGATTTTCATGTGGATAGCATGATGAATGGATTTATGAATGGTTTGAGGGGTTTTGAAATAGACTTAGAGGTCTACACCCCATGTTTTATTCAAGATTTATGTGGTGTGTTTGTTGGGTCCACCTAAGGTCCCAATTTAGACAAACAAATGGGTCAGAAACAGGAGACGTTTACTGAAATAGGGGATTTCGGTATGCCGAATTGGGTTCGGCATATCATTTTCCTGTCAGTATTAGACTAGAAATCTATTTTTCGGTAGACTGAAAATACTCGGCCCAAGAAATTTCGATCAACTGAAATATCCCAGTCGACCAAATCAGGAATTTTTGGACGTTCGAATCCAAAATTCGGTCAACCGTTTTAGGTGTTTGATACCCAGTTTGGTATACCAGATATGGCTCGGTTTGTCAAATTTGTCCCCTGGCCCATATGAATAAATGTGTATGACAAATGAAAATAGATGATTTTAAATGGATAATGGGTATGTGTTAATAGTGCTTTCCCTATGCAGATGGCATAAAGGAATATATATGGTTTTTGATATAGTTTTGGGCTTGAGGTCCCAAAACTGAAAGGAATTGATAAATGTATGTGGTTTGATGTGATTTTTGGGCATGAGACCCAATAATAAATATGAATGCCTGGTTTTTGTATGATGTTGAGTCTAAGACCCAATGAAGGGTCATGTTTGGTTTGGAAATGATTCCCTGCAAAGAAAAGAGAATGAGTAATGGTTTTAAAAAAAATCCAAGAGTTTTAAAAAAGAAAATAATAATCTGTTTTGGAGCCACGGGGGCTGGTATCGACAATGTAGTAGGAGAATGATACTCCAATAAAAACCAAATGTCAGATATGACCATGTTTCCAGTGTGGGACCACGAGTGGATGGTGTCGACAAATTGTTAAAATATCAATTGTCAGATACGACCGTGGTTACCAATGTTTATTATAGTGTAGGCTGGGCCTAGGATTTGAGACTTAGGTATCCAAGTCACCAACGGTGTAGGCTAAGCCTGGGTATGTGAACATAGGTGTTCGGGTCACTGATGAGACATCAAAAAAAGATGTATCCCCATGGATATGAAATAAAATTAAGGCCGGTTGGCCGAGGCGGTGTCTTCTCGCACGGGGAACTTCACCACGGCAGTGTAGGGAATTAAGGGAAATGGTGTCCTCACCTACTACTTGTGTATCTAGTTACCTCTGATCAAGGTAACACCAATAAGAAAAGTGGAAACAAATGTGTGAGATAAGCTAGAATAAGATTTGTTATCTTGGCCTATGGTTTTCGCCCAAATTCTAGCAATAAATAAGAATTTTGATTTAAACCAGTTACCAACCATTGAATGTGGTTTTGCTTTGGAGCCCAATGAGGCCTTGTGTTTGGGCTAGATCTGGTTGTGAATGTGGATTTCTTGAAATGCATAACAAATTTGAAAATGCATGAAATTAAGAAAAGGGATAAGGTTTTGAAAGAGCATGGTTTTGGAAAGAAATTTCAAACATTGATAAAGAGAATGTGAGCTTTTGAAAAAGACAGGTTTTGGATAGAGATTCCAAATGTTTTAAAAAGAAATGATGTTTTGAAATGGATTTTGAAAGAAAACCACTTTTTGTAATAGTCTAGGCTTGTATTTTCTCGTCGTTTTGCCGTGGTTTTCTATGTGGGGCACATACTGGGTGACTTAGATGTCACTCATGCGTGCTTTGTTTGGTTTTCAAGTGTAGGTTGGGGTGTAGTCTAGTCCTAGTGTCCGAATTTGGATCCACTAGCTGCACATTATTCCTGGAGGTGAGCCTTAGTTAATTACAGTTGTTAAATTAATGTTGTAATTATTGAGATTGCTTGTATTACTATGATTTAAGTAGCACACCCAGATTCGAGGCATTACAACGACGTAGTCAACAAGAGAGGCATGGACATCAACGTAGTGCTGGCAATGCCACAAGGCCAATTGATCCCATTTGCTAGAAAGTTGATCTTTGAGTGCACCAACAATGTGACTGAATATGAAGCATACATCCTTGGGCTTCAAGTCACACTTAAACACGGAGTGTGAAAACTGCAAATACATGGTAACACTATGCTAGTCATCTAGCAGGTTAACGACGGCTAGAAGACAAAGGACCTGAAGCTCGTGCCATACCACACTTACCTCCTAAAGCTCATCGCAGAATTCGAAGAGACTTGCTTCTCCTTCACGAATAGAGCCAAGAACGCCTATGCTGATACGTTCGCTACTTTAGCATCTTGGCTATCCATACAATAGGACTATGCAGTGGATGTATCAGTCACTTGTGTAGATCAACCTAGACACTGCATGAACTTAGGAGAAGCGGATCCATCAAACAAGCTTTCGTGGTGTCATGATATGAAAGTCTTCTTAGAGACCAGAAACCATTCACCATATGCCTCAATTACAGACAGGAAGACCATGATTCAGTTGGCATCAAAGTATGTGCTTGGAGCTAGATACCTGTACAAAAGGTCCAAGAATCAGATGCTCCTACACTGCCTAAATAAGAAAGTGGCTGATACTTTAATGTTACAGATGCTGGAACTTACGTGCCTCATATGAATGGGGTGTTACTAGCCAAGAAGGTATGCTGCAAGGCTATTTCTAGTCAAGCATGGAGATAGACTGCTGCAAATTTGTACTAAGATGCCATAATTGCCAAATCCATAGAAATTTGATCCATGCATCCCCACAAAAACTGCACAATATGTCCTTACCATGGCCATTCTCCACTAGGGGAATCAATGTCATAGGCGCCATTCATCCTGTAGCTTCCAACAGACACATTGCATCCTGGTGGCTATTGATTATTTCACCAAGTGGGTGGAAGCAGTTCACTATAAGATAGTTACCACCGTTGTAATAGAGAAGTTCGCCAAGCACAATATTATTGCCTAGTATGGGGTTCCACAAGCGATTATCTCCGACAATCGAACCAATTTTACAACAAAGAGGATCGAAGACTTCTTACAAAAACTTCATATCAAGCATCATAGATCCTCACCATACCACCTGCAAATAAACAGGGCAATGGAGTCTACCAACAAGAACCTCATTAAGATTTTGAAAAAATGGCAAAGACACACAAGGATTGGCATGACAAAGCTCCCAAATGCACTATGGGCCTACAGAACGTTAGTTCGAACCTCATCCAGTGCAACTCCGTACTCACTAGTATATGGCAAGAAAGTAGTACAACCCATCAAGGTGGAAATACCTTCACTCAGAATCTTGAGGGAAGTAGAGTTGGAAGAGCTGAGTGGATCGAAGACTACTATGTGTAGCTGAACCTAATAGATGAGCACAAACTACAGGCCACTCACCACACCCAATGTTATCAAAGGCAAATGGCAAGAGCTTATCAAAAGAAAGTTCGGCCTAAGAGCTTTGCACCAGGTGACTAAGTTTTGTGTGCCATCTACCTCCCAGATGACTACAACAAGTTCAGACCCAATTGGCAATGTTTGCTCGTCATCAAGCAGGTTTACTCCAAAGGTGCCATGATCCTAGAGGACATGGATCATATCAAGCAATCTGAGCGTGTCAACATGTGCTACCTAAAGAAATACTACTAGTGACTAAGGGTCGTATCCTTGCCTACGGGGTTTTTCTTCTTCTACACTCATGTACTCATCAATTTCGCATCTACGTACTTGCATCTGTTTTGCATTCACACTACTATACAACTCTTGCATGCATTTCACTATATTTCATCGAGCATACATGTTTGACATTGAAATGTATATGTTTTAATTGAATAATTCATGTGAATTGCACTTTATTAAGAAGTAATTTGCTAGATTTAATTAGATTTATTGCTTTACTATAATTCTAGGGGCGTAATCCTAAAATGCATATTTTGGCAAGATTTTAATGAATGAATAGTATAATGGTGACTTTGAACATAATTTGATGTAGGAAGTCATTGGAAGATATGGTTTATCTGATTGCATTTTCGTAATTTATTTCTTAGATATAATGTGACTTCCAATAGCCTTGCAAATTACAAGATCTTTAAGGGCTGGGATGCAATTCTCACCAACACCATGCATACATACCTCACATTGGAGAAACCATAAAGGGGGGAGGACATCTGTTGGTTTCCCTCGTGGAACAGCCTCCCACTTTCCTCCTTTCTCACGCGAAGGCTGTTGGCTATGCAACTTGAGAGCGTTCTCCGTGATTCCTCAACGGCTGGAAAGCTCTTGTTTTCGAGTGGTGAAGTGTGGACGAAGGGTAGCTCCCCTTTGGCGCGGTGGCTGTAGGTGCACTCGAGTTGAGGAGAACGTTAAGTGATCTTCAGAGGGGCTTCCAGCGGTGCTGTAGTGAAAGAGCGTGTGCTGACCCATGGACGACACAAGGCTGCTGTGGAGCTTAAAGGGCGTTGCTGAATGGCGCGGAAGATCCGGAAGTGTGCAGACCTCGTCCGTCGGAGAAGGATTTATCTTCTCTTTATTTTCCCACCTGTTTATTTCATATCTTATTAGATTGGTGTATTTATCAGTATTTGTGCTTGTATCAGTATTGATTTGGATGTTTGTTTTATGATAAAACCTTGTAAAAAAATTAGATCTCAATCTCTATATGTGTTGGGTTCTGTTTATGTGTCTGTTTGCAGTCTAGTTTGTTAATCTGTTTTAGATTCAATGTTTCCATCTTATTTTGCTCGAGTTTTGTGCTGTTTCTTTTGTGGTTTTATAGTTCTTAAGCGTAATAATTCAAAGGGATAATAAATCATAGCTTTTCAACATAAAATAGCATTATTTTGTAGCATTTAATTTGGGTGTGCATCAGCAGTTCTTTGGATTTTCCAGGCGGGTGAACCTCTGGTTGTTGCAGCTACTCTTGCGTGTAAAATCACCAATTATTATTTTTCCTTGATAGTTCACTTCATAAGTTTTCACTGATTTTGTGCGATTTGTGAAGTAAAAGTAATAAATTTTCAAAATGGACAATGATTGCAGTTTACAGCCAGAATTGAGTTGCACCTGTCCTCTTCAGAGATTTTCTGCTACTGAATCATATTATAAATCTCCTTTGTCTAAAGGGGTTAGGAGCATACTTTTGACCAAGCACATATTAGTTGCTATTTCAGTTGAAACCTCCTTTGTCTAACCAAGATCATGTTAGCTACCTTATAAATAGACACATAGGGCCAGTATTTCAACCAAGAGCATGTCAATTGCCTCATGGTCGAAGATCTCTCCACCCTAACCAGGGACATGTCAGTTGCCTTCTGGATAGGTGAAGAATTCACAAAGGACAATTAGCTATCATCCATTGATACGAGGGCGACACCTCAATAAAACCAGGACAGTCAAACTACTATTAGAAAGAGCTTGCCAAGGGAGAAATGTTTAACATAATAGCAGCAACAAAACAAGAGCAGTCGTAATACGGGGTCAGATGGAACATTTTAGGGCCCACAAGTTATTCATTCCTGGTTGCCACTAAACCCAACAAATATCTTACTAGTGGATACAGCTAGCAGCTACTGCCAACGCGAATTCGCGGCGGATGTATCTAACGGATGTCTCGAGCAGATGATCTATGTGGATGCTCATGGTGCGATTTACCAGCGTAGCCTGCACATTCAACAAAAAACCTATTAGTTAAGAAGGCCCGCATAGTTATCCAGAAGCCCCTCTATAGCTATCATATGAGGACAAACATCCAAACAAAAATATGAAAGGCAATAACATGATATAGCAACAGTACTGAATACAATTATACATGACCAAAGTTCATATAAGCTTAAACTAACACCTTACTAGTAGAACCAAAGCATCTAAACTACATTTTAGTCATCCAAGTCACCCCATGCTCTCTTAGAGCTCTCGACGTTAGGGAATAAAGGTGGACCAGGTGGAACCTCGTGGATGGGGCACATCACCTGGATCTCAGCTTCATTCTCCATAGTGTACCTGTTGCCTTTCATAATGGTGATTCTATTGGAATGAATACAACAACGCAACAGCTAAGACAACTCTATAGTCATAGCAAGGGAGCTGAGGAGATACAACAAAAAGTGATCTGACATCAGACTTCGGACAAAAGAATCCTGACAATAGCCGAACTGGCACATCATGTGGATCAAGTGGTACTCCACACCCCTAGTGAGCCCTAG
>JAMKQA010013048.1:0-14988 GCA_024699735.1 Posidonia australis
TAAGGACTAACTAGAGACAAATGCTCACAATCCCCTCTGGTTTAATAAAACGCAAGTAAAAGACACCAAAGCATATCACATGTTTGATCATATAGGGCATGCATCTTCTCCTCTCGGTCTACCCATAGTTTGCGAAGGACGATCCTAGCAGCCCGTTCTATAGCTTTGGTGTAGGACGTTTTGCTAGTTTGTCCCCCCTTGTCCGGGGTCGTGTCGGTGCTAGTAGAGGGTACAAATCCATGCTACTGCAAGAGACGAGGCCACAATGCACCACTCGTTCACTGCCTGTGCTTTGGCCAGGATTTAGAACGGGGACCTTACTTTTTGACCATAGTCAAAACCCAAACCCATGAGTGCGTCCCATATGGTTCGCTCCATGTGGGACATGCATGGTGAGAGAGAGAGCATGTTAGTAGCATTCATGTGCATGTGTGCCATTCATGCCACCCTAACAAACAATTGCATAGCTAACTTATTTTCTTGTATTGTCTTGTCTTCTCTTTTTCACTCTTTCTCTCTTTTCCACTGATGCTTTAGGTTCTTTTCCTTTTGCCAGGATTTGAGTTCTTTGCGAGTTCCTAGGTCTGAGCCTGGGAGTTCCTTTCCGTAACCTCGTTCTTGAGGTATTGTTCTCGACTATCGCTTCCTGAGCTATTCGTCGATTCCGACGATAGCTCCTCGTAGGCGTCGTCCTTTTATTTGCAATCATAGCCCTGTCCTCACCCATTCGCGGTCCATCATAGCCCAGTGAAGCTTCTGAGATCTCTGCATCAGCTGCTTTCGAGGGGATTCCTGTTTCTGCCCCTCCTCCCTCTTTTGCCCTGTCATCACTTGTTCCTTCATCGCTCCATGGCGGCTTCTTCCCGGCACCTGGAGCTCCTCGCCCACCAATTTCGGGACACTGGCAGACCTTCACTGGTCTGGAGCCCACTACGGAGGTAGTCACTGTAACAACTTCCAAGGTATCTGATCTGACAATGCCTTGTCCTGCTGTTGACCCTCATTCACTTGATGCACAGTTCGTTGCGATTGTCTCTTCGATAGGGATCCAGCCTGCATCCTCCTTGAACTTCCAACCCGCAGCATCCCTGCCGCTTGCTGTTCCGACCCTCGGTACAGCTACCGATGGTTTTGCCACTGTACAGTCTCAGCAGCTTCTGGCCCTTGCTCAGAGGCTGCAGAACTTGGCCTTCTCCTTGGATCCCACTTTGACTACGCCTGTCTGTCCTATTCCTGAGGATCCTGTTTTGCCTGCTTAGGCCATTCATGTAGCGCCAGTCACTCTACCACTGTAGCTGTCGCCACAGCTTCCTGCTGTTTCGATAACGGGCTTAGCCACTCTGCCTATAGCATCATATCCACAGCATGCACAACATCTTCCTCTGGCAACTAGTGGTTAGCCTCTTGGGCTGGCAGGAGTACATCGGCCTACGAACCCAACCATACCGTTTCAGCAACTGTTGCTCCCACACACAACTACATGCACCGCACAGCATAACATTTCAATACCGTTGCATCAGGTTTAGGCATCAGCATGCGCACCACCGGCACACACACACGGGTACGCTGGTCATCACGCTACAGCAACAGGTGGCGAGATGGTAGATCTGGAGGAGCACATGGGTGCCATAGACACAGTGTACGCAGGGCCCGCCCCGGCTGCACACTCGATGTCAACAGCAACGCCTAATGCACTTTGCGCCAAGATGAATGACCTGGAGAAGGCTCTTCGACAAGTGCAGGGTGGGGACCGCCAGTCTTTCTCTTTCCGGGACCTCTGCTATTTCCCAGAGGCGATACTCCCACCAAACTTCTATATCCTGGAATTCGAGAAGTACAACGGGAAGGGCTGCCCGATTTCGCATCTTCGGGCGTACTGTGGCAATCTCGCTCAGCTCTAGGCTGACGAGCAACTTCTTATTCGCCTTTTCTAGAAAAGTCTCACCTGTCCGACTCTGAAGTGGTTCACATCGCTGGATATGGCCACCATCAGAACTTGGAACGATCTGAGTCAAGTTTTCCTGGAGCAATACTCCTTTAATCTAGACATGGTCCCAAAGCGTGAGGACCTAGTTGCAACCAAGCAGAAGCCCCATGAGCCATTCGGGGAGTATGTCGGGCGCTGGCGAGCCCTCGCTTCACAGGTACGCGATAGACCCTTGGATGAGGAGTCTATCGAAATCATTATTGGAGGAGCGTAGCTAAGTACTGGGGCACTGCTGAGCATTCAGTCCATCTCCACTTTCACGGCCCTGATTAAAGCTGGCACCCGCGTAGAAGGTTCACTCAATAGCGGAAGTTTCCCTACGCTTGCAGCATTCGCCAAGAAGACAATGGCTACCGGCGGATCCAGTAACAATAATAATGGCAATAATGGATCTAACACTGGATTCGGCCGGAAGAAGGAGTCTGCTGGGAATGTTGTAGCTTATGTAGGAGCTCCTGTTATGCCAGCAAATGTGGTGAATCCACCAGCTCGAAATCAAGTCATTTAATCACCTACACCTAGGGCTCCACGAACTTCACAGATCACAACCACCGCTGAGCCGGTCTACCAGCCAGCACCGGCAAGGCAAGGGCGTTACCTAAGACCTAGGTGGTCACCATGACCTGAGAGAGACTTCACTCATCTAGTCGAGCCGCTGAGCGTTATATTTCCCAAGGTAGCGTCGCTACTGAAGCTTCCGGAAATCCGCCCACCGCCAAACCTAATTCCACCATGGTTTAAGGCAGATTTATTCTACAGTTACCATAGAGTCGCCAGGCACTCTACGCATAATTGCTACACACTCCGGAATGCTATTCAGAATCTGATTGACCGCAAGGCAATCATCATTAACACTCAGGAGGCAGAGCCTAGGCCCGCTGCACCGGCACCACACACAACTGCATCCACATCTAGCAATATAGTCAGCCAACCTCTGCCTGAGCATGCACCAGGAACTTCAGGAGTGCATTCCCTTTCTTCGGGTGAGGTCGAAGCTTTTGATCCTTCTCACCTCATCCATGATGTTTCTGAATCCCCTTCTTATCAGCTGAGTCAGTCTTTCCTTGATACTGTCAATTTTGTTGTTAGCATGATTCAGTTGACTGCTCGACCGAGGCGCGCGGCTGCCCAACCCACCATGCAATCCACCCCACTAGCAATCAGCCTGTTAGCCAGACCGAGGCATAACCTGGCCCACCAAGTACCGGAGCCCACTCTGCCAGCATCAACCCCCATAGAGTTAAGAGCCCGTGCTCCTGTGGTCATCAACCTAACACAGGACACCCACCACATGCCCTACAGTTACACCACCGAAATGTGCGCAGAGGTAACACGGTCGGGAAGGGTGTACAAGGCCCCAGCCCTAGCAAACAAGACTAGCCAGCCTGTGGTCCCATCTACCCAAACTAGAACCCCCACTCTTGGTCCAATCCCTGAGGAGACTACCACCAGAGCTAACCCTACCACTAGAACTGATGCACCAGTAGCCGACGTTACAGCCCAGCTGAAGAAAATTAAGGCAGATATTTCCATCTGGGACCTTATCCACACCTCGGCTGAACATAGAGAAGCATTTCTCCGAGTCTTCCAGGCTGCCCATGTTTCCTCAACAATACAACCCTCAGCCTTGGAAAACATAGTGGGAATGATAGCTGCGCCTGAGGTCATTTCCTTCTCCAGTTATGAGCTTCCTCCGGCAGAGAGAAATCACAATCAACCCCTTTTCATTGCGGTGCAATACCAAAATTTCCGCATTCCTCTAACACTGGTTGATAATGGTGCTAGTTTGAACGTCAGCCCCTTGTGGACTGCAAGTCAAGTGGGCTTCAAATCGAAGGACATTACTCCGGCTGTAAAGGGAATGACGGCCTTCGATAACACGCACCATGATGCATTAGTGATTCTGACCATTCCCTTAATCATTGGCCCTGCCCGTTTCGAGGTTGAGTTTTATGTTGTTGACCTCGAACCATCCTTCAATCTCCTACTTGGGCGCCCTTGGCTCCACAAGCATCAGGTCATCCCCTCAACCCTCCATCGCATGATCAAATTCCGTTGGAACAATGACATCGTCGTTGTAATGGCGGAAAACCCCGAAAATTAGAAGGTTGAGGCGGTCTCTTCGGTCTCACCCCTTACTGTCCGCTTTGATTCTAGACCCTCTAACGTGCTTTACCGTGTCGACCGTTTTGAACCAGTCAATTTTATTCCGATTCTCGAGCGTGCCAGTCATTTGGCCACTTTCAGCAATCCTTTCTTGATGGTCGAGAATCTATGCCAAAGATGGGGGTATAAGAAAGGAGCACCTCTCGGGTAGAATGGCCAAGGAATCGCAGAACCAATTGCCGCAGAAAGAAGACGTGAGTTTGAGGGATTGGGTTACAAGCGCAAGCCATAGGACAGATGCGCAAGGCGTCGTAAGTTTCAAAAGCTCGTCATTCCTCGTGATTTAAGCAATTTTGTCTGTGCGGGATTGCTGGATCCTAATCGGAGTTTGATGCTTGCAGAGCCCGAGCCAAATAAGCCGGTCAGTATGCCAGAATGGGTGTGCGTAGAGGACTACTACTCGGACAGGGAAGTCAGGGATTCAACATCATCCGAGTCCCCAGGGAGAGTCATGCTAACATTGCCACCTCCAGAGTCAGCAGAAGGTCTGTCTACTAATCCAGTTGCAGTTTGGGATACAACAAGGGCAGAATCAGCAGTAACAGCTTCAGAACAACAGCCAGTTTTGAGGGGATTACAGCCAGGGCAGCCAGAATCAGAACCTGAGGTGTAGAGGAGTACCAGCGTGTACTATGTGGATTCCCCTTCCAACGAAGAGGAAGGAGATGCTGTGGTAGCCCAGGTGGATAACATGCTCAGTGATCTGGAGATTCTATTTTAGGAGCAGTTGTCAGTACTGGCAGAAGATGCACAGGATGAACTGAGGCGCAGGAAAGGGAAAGCAACAATGACAGAGGACAAGGGAGAATCAACAGCAACACCGGGTCAGTCCGCAGTCATGACCATGGAAGAGAACAAATCATCAGACGCTAGACCAGAGGAGTTTATCTCCTATCAGCCGGGAGGCGGGTCTAGGTGGTACTATCAGACCTGGCCCCACTTGAGCAGTGGGGTCCAAAAGAAAAGAAGATCCTGAATTGGGCTCAGGAGAGAACCCAGGCAGCAGCACTCACATCAATCAGACAAAGGACAGCTGCCCACCTGTTGCACATGTTGTACAAAGACAGCATGATAATCAAAGCTTTTATGTACCAGGAAAAGAACAATCAGACAAAGGTTCAAAGTCAGGAATCATCAAGGGTGTATACAAGAAAACTAGGGATACAGTGACCATTTTGAAACACCATCAGAGGTTGTCATCCTTGAAAATATGGATTGCATCGAGCAATCGGAGCCAGTTAACTCTTGCTACTTGAAAAGGTACTATCTGTAGACACCCCGATTTTGAGGTGACTCATAGATGAGCTTTCCAGATGTTGCTTTGGATGTGGCTAACCCTTGAATCCTATTAACCAAATCTAGACCTATAGTAGGCCCACAGTCCGACTAGAAATCCAGATAAGTAGGGGAGCACACCTACCTAGCACACCTACCCAGCACACCTAGCTAGGACACCTACCCAACACACCTAGCTAGCACACCTACCCGGCACACATACCAGGCGCACATACCAGGCGCCCAGCCATTTCTCAGGCTGCTGGCTACTGCTTTCCACCTCCCATGGCTGTTACCTCCACCAACGAATATGCCATAGAATCTTCCAGGCTTTTCGTCTACGAGGCTCCTTGCTTTCCTAGGAGTTACCCATGGAAAATCCCTATATATAGACCCCATAAGCAACCATTTGAATGTGCTGATCATCTTGAAAGATAGAGACACACAGCTACACTAGCCTGCCTTCTCCAGAATTCTGCAACTATTCACTTAAGCACGCAAGCTTTGCCTTGCATCCAGAGATATTCTCAGCCCTTCCAAAGCATCAAGAAGCTTATTATCTTGGGTCTTTCTTTTCTTTCTTGAAGGAACATCTTGGGCAAGGTAGGTCCTTCCCACTTTTCCTTTAAGTTCTTATTCTTTTGCAATGGAATAAAGCACGCTAAAAATTCCACATGTATGGCCTGATTTATCTGTTGTTTTCATGGGGTTTCTATGATGAGTTTACTTATCCTCTTGGCAAGATGATCTCCATGCAAATCTACATTTTTTGTTTGCAAGCATGTGTACCTTATTTCTAGCATAAAATCTGCACTATATCGCCTGCGTGAGCTATGTTCTATTAGGTCTACTTGTTTCATGTTTGTATCCATTGCATTTTGCATACGTTCTTGCCATGAACCCATTTAGTCATCTTGTTTTTTTTAAAAATAATAATAAGATAGCTTTGATCAGATGCATCCTATCATGCTTTTAGCTCTTAACATCCGCATGAATCAACCTGCATTAGTATAGATCACCCATCTCTATTCTGGGTCAAGTTCTGGATCAGATTGCAGTCTGATCCAGATTTTCTTGGGAGCACCTATATGGCGCACTAGAGTGGCGCATCTCTCCAGCACACCACTCTGGTGCCCCATTCAAGAGCACTAGACTGGTCAGAGAGTAAAACATTCACTTTTGCATATCAGCTTGCATGGTTTTCTGAATGATTTTGAGCCTGATTCTTTTACTGCTTGCTCTTTTATATTCCATGGTTTTGCATGCATGTTTTCAGTTTAAAACGAGATTGTTTCTTAGTCATTTTCTCCCTTTGGATAATCAGTCCTTGGTCAGAATCTGGTAGGCTGATTGCACCTTACTCCTAATGGAGAACCTTGTGCATCAGCCCATGGTCCAGTGGCCTGGCTGAATCCTGCATCTTTCATTTAGCATGCATAGGGTGTGATCTTGTGTGAGGCTATTAGTCCCTGAGCACAAGGTTCACAAGTCATTACATTTGCATTTCTTTCACTTTTAAAGCACATTTTTTAGGTTTTGCGAAGGATATTACATTGCATACTTTCCAGAATGCATTCTCATGTGATTTGGCATTGCATGGATTTCTATTTTCTCTCAGCACATCTTTCTGGCCCACAGAGGAGCACCTAGGTGGCGCACCAGACTGGAGCACCAGCCTGGCGCACCAAACAGGCGCATCAACTTGTTTTCAGTAGCACACAACAGGTTTTCATATGGTTTTTAGCATGCTTTCTCGACATGATTTGATTCTAGATTTTTTTCCTGGTTTTCTTCCTTGATATATCAGGAAGGCATAGCTCTGTTTTTTAACCATTTTATGCATGTTAGATTGCATTTGGCATATAGCAAAGCAAGGATGAAAAATCACTCGAAATATTAGATCTTTGATTTTATTCATGCAATGACTTTGCATCGACACCTGACCCGACATACGAGTGATACTTCTGATCATTAGGACACACCCCTGTACATCATGCACCCGTATTTTAGACACCACACACATTAGCATGGCATGGCATATCGCCCTCGGGCGTACAGCAAAGGCTGAAAAGTTGACATTTCATAAGCAAAAGAGAAACCAATAGAAGACCGATTTATCGGGCGCACGAGGGTGCCTAATACCTTTCTCGTGCGTAACAGGGATCCTTATCCATTTCTGGTTAATGACCTGCTTTTTTATTGCATGATTTGCATGTTTTATATGGTTTTCCTCGTCTTCCATTTTAAAAGACTAGGTGGCGACTCCTGCATTTGCATTTTTATTTTATTATTTTTTTGCCGTGTCTTTGTCGTCCCTCATGTATTTTGGCCTTTCGCGTAAAAATCCTCGAGGCTGTCGCCGGTATGGTTACACTATTAGTGATCATGAACAGTGTGTCCTCACTTTGCGACACCAACACTTTCCTCCATGAATGCATTCATGCTCTTCCTACATTCATGTAGCTCTGCATCACCACACACTAATTCTCATGCAGAATATGCATGCAGGGCATAGTTCTCTTGCATCAACGCATGTATGGATCTTAGCCCTATGATGATAGGCGGGATAAGCCAGCTAATGTTGGGAATGTGTTGCACCTCCTCAGGAAGATACTATTCAGGAATCTAGAGAGTGAGGGAGACACCTTTCATTGTGAATTGGGCTAAGTATCCAAGCTCCATGGGGACCCTACACCTCCCAAAGGGAGACAAAATGTTAGGGGTGAGAATGAGAGCGTGAGAAATATAAAAAAATAAAATATTTGTGAAAGGGCATAAAAAAAAAAAAGAGGACAGAAGTCGTAGATTGAAGTCCGCCGTAAAGAGAGAGGCGTATCAGGTAACCTTGTTCCTCAAGTTTATCTTGGAGAGGATTCAGAGTGAATACCTGGGAGAAATGTCCAAAAGGGCCTAACCACCCCTTTAAACAAGCAGTAGCTCCCCACCATAGACCAGGTACCTATTACCTCCAAGCCAAGGATAGGGTGAACCCACATGCCTATGAGGGAGAGAATAAAGAATAATTAAAATAAAAAGCAGGGGTATGGTCCAGTGGGGTTTGGAATGGAGCCCAAAACACAGTGACCCATTTCCAGAGAGCCACCCAACAACTAGGGGGTTGGATAGAGTCTCATGAGGTCTGGAGTTGCCATTCCCTTATACTTGGCAATAGGTATCCCAACGCTGAGGGCACCAATAAGATCCAACAAATTATTTAGCATGCATACATTTCTTCCTGCAAACATCATCCTAATAAGCGTCGTGGAGTGTCACTTGGCTCTCTTGTCTTGAATGCGACAACGTCTTTCAATTCAAGAGAATCAAGAGGACATCACATAAACCAGGGGCATGTAAGCTGCTTTGGTTGGTTTGGGACCATTTATGTCAACCAGGGGCATGTCAGCTATCCTATGGTTGGCCACACTGAGCCAGTACTTGACCAAGGGCATGAAAGCCGCTCTGATTGGTTAAGAGTCATCCATGTCTGCCAAGGGCATGTCAACTGTCCTATGGTTAGACGCTTTGATCCATCGCGACCAGGGGCATGTCAGCTGTCCTATGGTCATACACTCTGGGCCAATGCTCGACCAAAGGTATTTTAGCTGCTCTACAGGTCGAAAGACATTAGTGCTCGGTCGGAAGGCGCAGTCAAACAATTCCAGCCCTCTAGATTTACTATTCCTGTCTCATTACTTGGGGTTTGGTTAAAACTAGTTGGTAACCAGGAACTTCTCTTAGGGTTGCACACGTGATTTGGTCTTTTCAACTCCTCTAGCTACAGTCTTCAGTTCTGGGTCAATCCCTCCGTTACTTTTTTCGTCTTTTATCTACTTGCCTTGATTCATCTAAATGTTGTCAAACAAGCAAAATGGAAATCTGTGGCTGAAGAATGATGTTTTGAACATGTTTCACAGGAGATCGTCTACCCTTTCTGAAGAGTCTCAAGCCAGGAAAGTTGAAGTGCCTTTCAGATCATGGGGTACCCCACAATGGTTGTGCCTGCACAGTGCTCAGATGTTCTCCAAGCTTGGATCAAACAGTTAACTGAAAGTGACCGCGACAAGCTGCGGATTTGGGGAATCTCCACAAACCTTCTTGATATCGCAAAGGTAGAGGTTTCCCGATACTTTCTGTGTGCACAGCCCGATTTTGGAAACCGTCTCATTATGTTTTCCGCTTTGGGAGAATCGAACTGACCCCAACCCTGGAGGAAGTACACAGAATTTGTTGCCTACAGAAGTTCCTGGGACCCATAGTGTTCATGCGGCGAGACGGGTATTCCTCAGTCTTGTGTGAGCTAACTGGCCTATCAACTAGCGAATGTGGTCGCCAGCTCATTTGTACCGATGGACTGTCTCCTATGTTGAAGTTGGCTTATTTTGACAAAGTAGCTGGAATGCGTGCCTCTCTAGGTGATGAGCTGTGGTTGAAAGGCTTTTTTGTCCGCTTCTTGGGAGAGTTAATCTTCAGCCATGGTCAGATGATTGTAAGCATCGAAGTTGCCGAGATTGCCTTGGCAGTTGTCACCTAGCAGATGGATCTAGCTCCAGTTATCCTAGTAGAAACTTATCGGGCGCTAGACCGTTCATTGCAGTGCTGCCAGCACTTCTACGGCTGTGGAGCTTTTGTACAAGTATGGATGGCTGCACATCTGGGTGTAGCAGTCTTGTGCCCACAGCGATCAGCCTTTGAGTCCTACTGCCAAAGTGGCCATGCGCGCAGGCTCACCTCAGTTCAGAAGGAGTACGAGCGATTACAAAGCCTGACAGAACAGAAGATCATATGGCGCATTATTCCATCAGCTTCTTGCAACTTTGAAGCATTCTTCAATACAACAGACATACGGCTTATCGTCCTGCCGGGGTTGTCTGGGGGAGTGGAATACCACCAAATCCGTGTGATGCGACAGTTCGGTTACCAACAGGATTCTCTGGCTCAGGGGCAAATGTCAGCACGGTTCAAAGAATACCCCCTGAGTTCCTACAATCCAACTAGCGAGCTATCTTGCTTGCTCAGTGGCTCCATATGGTCAAAAGATCTCACAGCCAGAGAAGGGAAGAGTTGCACAACAGATTATGAAGCTGAAGTCGAAGAGACCTGGCCAATCTGCGGCGCCGCCCTGAGTCATATGCTCTTTGCCAAAACCTCGGGCTCCAAAAGACCCAGAGATGAAGAGGGTTCTTAAAGTTCACATCATGTTACACTTACAAGTTGCAGTACATGTAAACATTCCATTTGACTTTGATAATGAAATACAGCAGAACATTTCTAGCTAGCTTGATTGATTGATCACGGTTGATGCGCAACGAAGATCGCCACCCTGACAACATGTGCAAGGCTAGTGCCAGATTCTACTTCCTTTTGCCTGTCGGCTTGGCACTGGGGACCACCCAGATAATAGCCGAGTATCTCATTTTATTGCCCCAATCTGGACGAGGGAAGTCTTCACAACTTCTATGTCAGAAAGGGTGGCATGTTCTTTTACATTTGAGATTTTCCCATCCACGGTTCGTTCCAATCAGACGGATCCTAGTGTTCCTTTTACATTTGAGATTTTCCTATCCACGGTTCATTCCAATGGGACGGATCCTAGTGTTCCTATACATTTTGAAATTTTTTCCTATCCATGGTTCGTTCCAATGGAACGAATCATGGTGTGATTTTCCCATCCACGGTTCGTTCCAATGGAACGAATCCTGGTGTGATTTTCCCATCCACGGTTTGTTCCAATGGGACAGATCTTGGTGTTCATTTACATTTGAAATTTTCCTATCCACGGTTCGTTCCAATGGAACGAATCCTGGTGTGATTTTCCTATCCACGGTTCGTCCCAATGTAATGAATCCTGGTGTGATTTTCCTATCCACAGTTCGTCCCAATGGGACGGATCCTGGTGCTCCTTTACATTTGAAATTTTTTTTCCTATCAACGATTCGTTCCAATGGAACAAATCCTGGTGTGATTTTCCTATCCACGGTTTGTCCCAATGGAATGAATCCTGGTGTGATTTTCCTATCCACGGTTCGTCCCAATAGGACGGATCCTAGTGCTCCTTTACATTTGAAATTTTTTTTCCTATCCACGGTTCGTTCCAATGGAACGAATCCTGGTGTGATTTTCCTATCCACGGTTTGTCCCAATGGGACGGATCCTGGTGCTCCTTTACATTTGAATTTTTTTTCCTATCCACGGTTTGTTCCAATGGAACGAATCCTGGTGTGATTTTCCTATCCACGGTTCGTTCCAATGGAACGAATCCTGATGTGATTTTCCTATCCACGGTTAGTTCCAATGGGTCGGATCCTGGTGTTCATTTACATTTGATTTTCCTATTCACGGTTCATTCCAATAGGACAAATCCTGGTGTTCTTTTACTTTTGTAATTTTCCTATCCACGGTTCATTCCAATGGGACGGATCCTGGTGTTCTTTTACTTTTGTAATTTTCCTATCCACAGTTCGTTCCAATGGAATGAATCTTAGTGCTCTTTTACATTTGAATTTTCCCATCCACGGTTCGTTCTAATGGGATGGATCCTGCTGTTCATTTACATTTGAAATTTTCCTATC
The DNA here is from genome assembly GCA_024699735.1 of Posidonia australis. Classification (NCBI taxonomy): domain Eukaryota; kingdom Viridiplantae; phylum Streptophyta; class Magnoliopsida; order Alismatales; family Posidoniaceae; genus Posidonia; species Posidonia australis. The sequence continues at coordinate 11,998 of JAMKQA010013048.1, forward strand.
CACGGTTCGTCCCAATGGAATGAATCCTGGTGTGATTTTCCTATCCACGGTTCGTCCCAATGGAACGAATCCTGGTGTGATTTTCCTATCCACGATTCGTCCCAATGGGACGGATCTTGGTGCTCCTTTACAATTGAAATTTTTTCCTATCTACGGTTCGTTCCAATGGAACGAATCCTGGTGTGATTTTCCTATCCACGGTTCGTTCCAATGGGACGGATCCTGGTGTTCTTTTACTTTTGTAATTTTTCTATCCACGGTTTGTTCCAATGGGATGGATCCTGGTGTTCATTTACATGTGATTTTCCTATCCACAGTTCGTTCCAATGGAACGAATCCTGGTGTGATTTTCCTATCCACGGTTCGTTCCAATGGGACGGATCCTGGTGTTCTTTTACTTTTGTAATTTTCCTATCCCCAGTTCGTTCCAATGGGACGGATCCTGGTGTTCCCTTACATTTTCAATTTTCCTATCCACGGTACGTTCTGATGGAATGAATCCTGGTGTCCTTTTACTTTTGAATTTTCCTATCCACGATTTGTTCTATTAGGATGAATCCTGGTATCCTTCATTTCACCTTTGGTTTTTTGTTTACTTCCCTGTGGGCTGGTAGCCCGAACTACCCTGATGACTTCCGTGATCAGTCATTTTCCGATGCTTTTCTCGATAGGTGCGATAACCAGTCATGTCTCTTAGGAGCTGATTGGTCGTCAGCTTGTCAGTGCTTTGTTTTTGTTCCTCTGTTTTGCTTCGGTTGTGGCGGCAAGACCTCTGGTGCGGACCTCTGGTATGTTTTCTAGCTAGTGGCTAATTGCCGGTGGTTAATTCTTGTATGTGGTTTTACGTGGGGTGTCTTTGTCAATCCTGAGCATCGGTCTCTGTTCTACTCGTCCTCCGACCTCGCTCAGGGAGGGGCATCTGTAGATACTCCAATTTTCTAATTTTGTAGGATGGAGATGTGGTGGCTGAGCTCTAACCCTCATTGGGCCCATTTACTTCATGGAAGCCCACTTGGGCCCAGGAAGGCCCACATAGGCCCATTAAACCCTAATTGAGCTTACTTGGGCCCACAAGACTTATTTGGGCCCATTTAGCCCCATTTGGGCCCATGGGGGCCCACAAGGTCCACATAGGCCCATTAAGCCCATGTAACTCCTTGAAGCTCACTTGAGGCCCACTTAAGCCCACTTGGGCCCACAAGACTTGTTTAGGCCCATTTAGCCTTTCTTGGGCCCATTCAATTCATTAAAGGCACATTTAGCCCATTTAGGCCTATGGGGGCCTACAAGGCCCACATAGGCTTATTAAGCCCAATTGAGCCCACAAGGCCCATTAAGCCCATGAAGGCCCACCATGAATAATTCCTCCCTATATTGTTTCAACCCAACACCATATTCTTTTTTCCATCTTCATTTACTGATATTTTTTCTACCAAAAAACATACAAGTCCCACACCCATTTTCCTCTCTATTGATTTCTCACAATTCAGCCATTGAACCCATTTTCTCCTCACTGATCTCACCAGCCATTCCAACCCAGCTCGAACTCCATCAGTCCAGCATCTCCTAGGGCATCCAGACCCGCGCAAGGGTTCCACCGGCATGGTCACAAGGGGATCTCCTTGTCTCAGACCATTTAAGACTTTGAAGTATCCCTTATGGGAGCCATTCATTAGAACAGAAAACCTAGCATGATTGATGCACATCTTGATCCAAGCGATCCATTTAGCTCCACATCCTAAACCTTGAAGAGAATCCAATAAGAAATCCCAATTGATATTATCAAAGGCTTTCTCAAAGTCTAGTTTTAGGATAAACCTAGAGATTCCAGCCACTTTCATATAATGCATTGTTTCTTGGGCAACCAGGAAACAATCTCCAATGTATCTTCCGGAGAGAAAAGCACATCGAGAATTATCAATGATATTGTTAAGAGTGGGAGTGAATCTAGTTGCTAGAGTCTTTGTGATAATTTTATATAGACTATTTACTAAACTAATAGGTCTGAAATCTTTTATACATTGTACACCCTCCTTTTTTGGAATTAAGGTGATAAAAGTCTGATTAATAGGCGCTAGGTATTTAGAATCAGAGGTAGCATGAATGTGTTGAAAAGCTTCTAGAATGTCATACTTAATGGTCTCTCAGAACTGTTGAAAAAAGTATAGTGGAAAACCATCTGAGCCTGGAGTCTTTTCATCAGGTAATTGACCAATATTTTTGTGTATTTCTTCCATGAGAATGCATCTTCCAGAACCTCTGGATTCATAATCTTATTAGGAATCAGAATACCCCAGTTCAAAGGGGGAATGTTCCTTTTAAGCTTATTGAATTGCCAGGTAAAATGATTTTCTATTTCCTTGCAGGTTATAGAAGGAGAGGATATCAAATTATCCCTGATATTAAGGGAATAGATCGCATTTATTCTCCTACGATATTTAACCATATTATGGAAGAATGTTGTGTTTAAATCACCTTCCTTAAGCCACTGAATTCTAAACTTCTGTTTCTAGTAGACTTCTTATTCTTGGAGCAATAAATAATGTTCAGCCTTAAGTTCTTTCTTTTTACTCCATAGGTCATCTTGTATCATAGAAGATTCAGTTAGGGAATCAATGTGAGATATCTGGGATTCAATGGACATTAACCTATTTTTCCTTTCTTCCCTAACTAGGCCAATCCAGCTTTTTATTTGTTTTTTTAGGGGTTTAAGTGTAGGATACTAAGGCTTCTCTAGAGAGGGGGTGAATAGAGATTTTCCGGTTTTAATTAAGTCTTTGGAATTTATGATGCAATTCAAGAATTTTAGCACATAAGCATTCAATCGCAAAGACACAAGATTTATAGTGGTTCAGTCAACCCCAGCTTAGTTCACTCCTCAAGTTCCCCACTTGAGACTTATCCCTTATATTCAATAACCTAGAATATTACAAGCTACAAAGATTACCTTGTTTGTACACTTGTATCACGAATTTCCTTCTCCTTCCTGGA